>VUJU01000201.1:0-142986 GCA_009835225.1 Aphis craccivora | reverse complement strand
CTCTATAATGCACCAAGGATATTCACTTTTACATCGGAAACCACCCCCATAGTTTGAAATTGGAGCTTTATTTCGACTAGTTATGCTGTACACAGACACAAAAACAAAAAAAAAAAAAAAAAAAACACACATCATTGTAAAATCAATACATTCTTCACTTCGTTCAGAATCTAAAATACCAACGATTTGTAATAGTGAAAGTTAAAAAGGTATAAACTACTAGTTTTAATTTTATTTTAGGAAAATATCAAAAACTATTTTTAACCTGTAATATGGTTATTATAGTTAACTATGTTAGAAATAAGTACTATACATTTATTTTATTTTTAATTGCTGTTTATACCATACTATATACATTTTTGATTTTTGGTATACGCTCTAAGTACTGCGATTTTACAAAAAAAGCAAAATTTATTTTTGAAAATAAGAACTACCATTTTCCATTAAAGGAAAACATTAGGTTGATGATGTTTGATTAATCTGTATATATCTGGGAATACCTAAGTCAATTAATATTTGAACACTCTAAATGCAAATTAGTGGCAAAAGTGCATTCTACCTAAAGCGTATAAATAAAGATAGTGTTCTAAGAGTTTATCGATATATATATATATATATATATATATATATATATATTTTATATAAAATACGAAACAGTAAAATGTTAATTATAAGTTTCAAGAAAATTTGTTTTATATTACTTCAGATATTGTCCTTTAATGCTTAAAATCTGTAGTTTTCTTCATAGGCGTATATAATATAATATTAATCCTAATATTTCCTCTTTTTTATCAATATTTACTACCACTTCATAGTTATTAATTATACCTTGATTTTATAGTATGATATATACATAAAATCAAACCATATTTCTACTACAGAGGAAACGAAAATAGAGCAAATTTATAAAAACTATTAAAAACTGGTCTCCATAAACACACGTTTATCATATTTAAAAAAATTGCAATTTTATATAAAATGTATTTAAAAAAAGAAAAAAAATAAATACTGAGAAAATAAATCTAAGGCATTAGTTGCAAAGATGTAATGATTAAAATAAAAGTATTAATACATTTACAAATTACAACTGAATACAATAATGAATGACTTTTACCTTCAAAGACTTATTTCATAGTTTGGAGCCAAACATTAGGTACTTATTTTTACACTGTTTTATCACAATATAATAATTATTAAGTCTATTGAATAATAATCAGAAGTTATTACTAGATAACATAAAAATGAATTAAATCTATTGAAAATAAAATACATTTTTTTTTTTAATGAACTATAAATTATATATTTTAACAAAGTCAATTTTTATTTAATATTTAAAGTTTTATGAAATTGGTCATCACAATTTGGTTATAATATTGTATAAAATATAAATACATTATTAAATATTAATATAGATTACAAAAATTTTAATTAGTTATGATAATATCGATCAAATTGAAATACTAAAAAGTAGGTAACTATTTCAAGTATAAAAAAAAATATTTTATAAATACACAATAACCGATATACAATCTATATTTTTGTTTATATATTATCATTACTTATATATTTACATTTGGTTTTTTGTTGTTTTATTAATAACGTAAGCATAGTAGTAAATGATTTATTTCCATGAACATTGAACACATAATATTGTACGTTATTTCGTACGATAATACTATTTGTTTAATAACAAACAATAAAATATTAAAATTGATTTATTTTTTTTACAATTTTTTATTACTGTATCGATGTTTATTTAAAATGAAAACACAGGCCATCATATTATCTCATCACACAGCAGCTAAATAGAATAATATATACCTGCTGGTGTATTGTAATTAATTTTAGCACTCGAGATAAAAAAAAAAAAAAAAACTGTATGCTGAACGCTTTCAATGTGGTTGAATTGATTGATTTAAAATGAATGTGATTTATAACGGATTGACAGAGTATTGTGCAACAGACATTTTTCAGGATGTAAAACGAGTTTTTTTTTATTCATAAATATATGGTCGAGAATTATATAATATAATAATAATTAATAATATTGATTGACTGAAAACGAAAAAAAAAATTAATGCAATAACACTAACATGTTAAGTGTATATTACCTACAAATTACAATTCGATCGATGTAGGGTGTATACAAAGTATCATCATTTTTTTACACACTCGGTTAGTGCGATGTTAAGGGAATTTCAATCCCCCTGAAATTACCTTTGGACATAAACGCTGCGCCACAACCAATAATAACATTACCACGCGCACCAGCCTAACATTCTAGTTTTGGGACGTTATTACCATCACTAAATATAATGCTATAAACGATTGGCCTACTACAAAAATGTGATCATAATTAATTTATTATTAATTATGTTTATACGTAATATAGGTAATATAAATATTAGTTCATCGCAGTTCTAAAATATTTTTATTTTTTGTTTGTTTGTAATATATCATTAACCATTAACAAATTATTTTTAATATATTTCTTAAATTTATTTTTTTTTTTTTCATCTCAACTGTACCTGGCTCTTTTATCTATTAAAATAGATTCTCTGTATTTTTATTGATGCTTGAAAAACTAGCTTTTTTTCAGAGTATATTTCTTATATCATTACTTTTTCAATATACCTATGTGTTTGAATCGATATTTGCAATTAAAATTGTTTTCTTTGAATAATTCATTTATGGATGATTACTGTGGTTAAAATAAGGGTATAATAATTAATTATTATGTACTATACTTTGAAAATACTTTATCTGATGACCTTTTTAGATGATGAAATGTTAATGCTAAATACACCGATTTTCTTAGAATTTCGGTAACATTAGCCAACAAATTGTACCTATTTACTAAATTAAAACAGATCGAAAATGTATTTATTTGTAAATTTAGTTTATTTTGTGTATTGAATATCATCAACAAATCGTAGCTTACAAATAATATTGATCTACCTATTCTAATATGTATTAGAAGTTCCTGAAGGATCTAACTTTAAAATTAGTTATAATATTACCTATATTTACTCACACTATTATGTTTCAAAATGTTACTAAAACCTATTAAGATGATGACATTAAAATTATTAATATAGTTAACTATTAAGTATTGATACTTGATACTAATCTAATTCAATTTAGTTAAAATATTCGTACTTCATATGATTAGTTGTTCCAAAAATAATTGCAATATTTCTTATTCCAAAAAAATATATTTTTCAGTGCTTGAGTGTTTTTAAAATGTAATTAAAATAATAACTTTGAGAAACCTCAGTAGATTATAAAGCCTATTAAGGATCTTTGTATTTTTTTTTTATCTCACTGATATTTTGAATAGGTTAAAATATTCTTAGGTTTCATTTAATTGCAATTTTACTGAATTAATGATAAATATGTTTTAAAACACTAGTAGGTATTTCTCTTTAGTTTATTATACCTATTTATAAATATCCTTCAATTATATGAACTCCATATCAATTACGTATTGATTGTCAATAAGAATAAATTCAATAAAAATGCTTACAATTTTTCTCATTTTAATGTTCCCTACCAGTAAAATTGCATTCTTCGTAATCCCACATTTTTATTTTTTTTTTTACCTCAAAAAACAACCGGAAAAAACATTCACGATTTAGTTATACATTTATTTCCTAAAAATAAGTTAATTACTTAAGAAATATCCCCTGAAATAGAATGATGCAAACCATAAATTAATTATTAATTAAAAGTCGATTTCTTCATCTCGCCAAATTCTATCTCATTAAAAATGTACTATAATTTTATACTGATTCATCGCTATTAATTAATATTTATTATTTTAATTTGTTATGCATTGTTATTATCATGTTACTATTTAAAAACGTTGTTATAGCTATTTCATTTATATATTTATATAATAATCGAGCCCGATTCATTTCAAATTTAAGTAAATAATATCAATATCATGTAATATTATCTTATCAGATAGGTTTACTTATCCTATATTAACCTAATTAACCGATATTAACCTAACCTAACCTAATCTAGCACTGGCGTTTGTGCTGTGTTCATCGCTTATTATTCTATTAGTTGTTCCTCGTATACAATAAAAACTTTTATATGAAATTAATGAATAAAAATGTAATATATTAGTTGTTTAAGAGAAAATCTACAATCTATACAACATTTTTGTACTATTAGACATCGTTTCCCAATTTATTTTTTCTACGGAATTCTAATTGATTATACTTTCCCTAGCGGAACCCTAGTTTGATAACAGAAAATTAATGCCTTGTAGTATTTATATTTTTATAGTTTATCCAAAAAGCAAGAAAAAATATAAATGAAAAACAATTATTCTATGCATTAAAAAACATTTACCGTATAAAGAAATAAAATGTAACTAAGTAACTGTTTTTATCAATTTAATAAGAAGAATGAAATCTGTGTGCATCTAGCCATTTAACTTATAGGTCAACGCACGAACCTAAAACCTAACAGAGCCGCCGTTGGTTGTGATTCTTTTCTACAAAAGTTCTGTTTAATTTTTGGATGGAACGCGTAATCCTTGTGGCTTTTTAACGGAACCCCAAGGTTCCGCGGACCGCCATTCGGGAAACGCTGCTATAAGCAAATTTGACAATAGGTAAATACAATACGAACGGTGGATAATATGAATTTACTCAGTGGTAACATCCAACAATGATCGTATTATTTAAAACTTAATTTCTCCCCTCTTTTCTAAATAATAGTTAATATTTTGTTAGCTAGCTGCTTTAACTGATTATAATTTACAAACGTTTAAGTTTCAATAATTTTAATTGATTGTTATTTGAAAAGTACTTTGTTGTTATTTATAGTCAATTATGAATAACAATTTCAGTCGAGATTAGAAAATAAAATGAGAAAATGTTAACGTATATTATATTATGTGGTTCGTTGAAATGTTAATAAACTCAAAAGATACCCCCGGGTCGAGTTGCATAATTTTATTTATCTTAAAATATCCTTATTATTTGACAAACGCGCTACCCACGCATCTTTCTCGTAGTTTATGTGTTTTATATTATATTATGTTGCGCTTATATTATTTCAACGATTAAAATATTTTCGTATACTTGTCGAACACGGACAAGCAGAAGCATTCCATCGGACCGTGAAAAAATTAACCCGATCGTACTTTATGCGTATATTACATTTATTAAAACTATTTCGACATAGGATTATTATAATTTTCGTTGAAATCATTCAGTATTATAACGTAATATACGTTAATTTCTACCGTGAACATGATATCATTTACCTAAAACTTATATTTTTCCCTTCACTTGAGTCAAATATAGATGCATATAATATTATATACGTCATATTAGATTAAAATAACGATATAAAATCGTTCATAATTGCATACATTTTTTAATACGATTATGAAATGTATTTCAAAATAATAATTAATGTTATAAAACATTTCTTTTTTCATTATTATAGCACAATACTTTCGTTTTATTTACAGATGATTTAATTTGAAAATAACAAAAATATTTGAATTGGTTTTGAAAGTATTTATAGATAATTATTTTTATCGTTGTTTTTTTTTTTTCATTTAACTTTATTTCTATAAAAATCTTTTATTATTATTCCGTTAGACAAACGAACTTATACAGTCAGCAACAATGCGTCCAAACAAATATTATTTTTATTTTAAACGTTACCTTTAAGCGATGAATTTTTAATCGATAGACCTATTTAACCTGTATTGGTTTTTGTTTTTTTTTTTTTTTTTTTTTTTTTTTTTTTAATATTTATCATCTACGACAATAACTAATTTTTCAACTTTATTCTTGTCAGACTTAGACATGTAAGCTAATATCCGCAGTAAGACCTGATGACGACGTTAAATTATAATTACGTTACGTTACACTTGACCTTTTAACGTTGCACGAATTCTATACGTTATTTTCGGAACTCACATAATAGTTTAATAGTTTTCAAAATTTTCGTTTAGGATTTGGGACAGTGAGTCAACACGTACGCCAGCAGTTTAGGTTTCCTTGCCACGTCAACCGTTCCGAAATCTTCTTTCAACCGTTTGCCGTAGAAAACAAACAGACCACAAAAACGAGACGCGTATATCGTTAACTATTTTAATCCAGATTTCGATTACTCGCCGATATTTCCGCTGGCGATAATTACGCGCATCGCGCGAAAACGATAATGGAACGAAATCAAATCATCGGACCGACGACAAAAGTCCGAGAATGTGTTTTATATAATATATTATGGTCCGGGAATTAACGTTATCTCACCCACGAGCTTGTATCCACCGTTTTTGCGGTAAATAAGTTTCAATATATATATATATCCACAGTTTAATTATAGACACAATATGTACTGTGTGTATCTAAATAAAAACATTTCTGTCTCTCGTGTTTCGCCGATGATGCAGTTGTCGTCGAAAATCTACTAGCGCATATATTATATTATAATACTGTGTACATCATATATACGTATGCGGTTCGAGTATACCCAAACCCCATACATGCGTACACACATGCATACATATATATTATGTGCGCTTCTAAATCCCGAGCTGCCGTCTCGTGCGTAATGAAAAAAACATTTCGCCGAGACCAAAAAAAAAAAAAATCCACAGAAGATATATAATATTATATACATATAAAAGTAAAAATATACAAATAAAAGGTCGTCGGAGGCGACGGTTGTGAACACGCCGAGTTTTAGTCCTGGGCCCGGAAGGAACGTGGTGGAGAAGTTACGGGCGGGAAAAGCGGAGGCTCATGAATTACTCAGGGCGTTACTCGTGGTCCAATGATTATTTCCACCTCATTTCTCGGCGGTATCAGAGCAGCAGCAGTAGCAGCATTCCCGTGGCGAGGGAATAAAGCGGCCAGTGCTTCCGCCACCGCGAACCTCCACCGCTGCGCCCGTTGTCGACTGTTTGTATATAATATAATATATATACATCAAAACTCATGACTTTACCGTGTATAATAATATATACTACGCCGAGTGTGTCACGATGACGACGACGATGGTGCATGTATTGACTTTTCTAATAATACGCACCCCCGCATTATCATCACGTTGACCTCGGCTTATTATATTAGGTATATATATTATATATATATATTGAGTGAGATCGAGGGTTGTTAATTATTTTTGAGTTTCAGCATTTTACGGAACGAGAAAAAAAATAATGATTAAGTATCTGGACTCAACGAAACAAACCAACGTGATTAAATTGTGGGTTTTGAAACGCCAACGTCCTAATCGAAAACCGTGACCCGGAGCTTTTCCCCACCGGCTAAGGATTTACGCTACATTAATAATAGCAATAATTTCTATGTGTATGACCATGTGTGTGTGTGTGTGTGTGTGTGCATTATAGTATGATCCGGCGGCTTTTGTTTTAAGGAACGTGTTATGGATATTATATCCGGATGATCGAAGTACGATAGTAAACAGAGTATTGAGAACCCCGATAATCCATTTTATATATTACGCGTGTTTTTATAAATACTTAAAATCTCCTTATACCGTGTTTATGGTAACTATATTCATTAATTATTCATACGATAATAATATATCAAAAATAAATCCAACACAACCACATGTTTAATTTATTTATTGAATTATTAACATTTTATATTATATACTTAAGCATGTGCAATGTTCATTTATTCTAATTTAATTTTTCATAATAAATTGTCACTAAATGTTTAATCTAAAATTGTCACACGGTTTGTGTTTTATTTATTTATTTTTTAAATCGCATTCATGTATATTATTTACTTTAACAATAAACGTATGTATAGCGTGTATCTTAGGTAGTTTTAATTATAACTATGAGTTTTGTAAAAAATGTACACGTTTATCTGGTTGTTTTCATTCACCTATTTCAAATACATAAAAACACAATGGTAGTAAAAATGTTTACATTTTATGTCTTTTTGTTTAGACCCTCGAGATAATAATACTCTGCCATTTAGAAAATAACACAATAGTAAACAAAATAACAGAAATTCATAAATAATTTGTTATTTTGTTCTTAATTACCGTTATTGTTGTAGTGGTGGATATGGACCTATAGTATAAGATGTATATTTTCAACCATACATACATATATATTATATAATAAATATATAATATAATATAATTTACTTTTCAAAAGCATAAAGCCGTTTTTGAATAGCAAAAGGGAAACCGTTTAATTTAATTTAAAGAATAATTATTACGCAGTTTATACATAGGTAGTTATAATTAATAGTAGGTACCTATAATAATTGTAACAACATACCCATTATAGCTTTTTAATGATTTGACTCCGTATTTAGCCGTGAAGTATCGTAAGTAGATATTGTAATCAAGTAGCATTGATGGGTTTACTGTAGTACTTGTACATTACCACTTTAAAAGGAAACAATTTCGTTGTTCATCTGAACTGGCGTAAGTAATAATCTTTCTGTACAAAACATATACCTTACACGTTAAATAGTTGTACGGATGGATATTACAGACATGGGATTAGGTACATACGGGTTGTTCATTTTGAGGGAAGAAGTAATGGTTATAATCATTGTTATTTTTTTTTATTATTATTATTATTATCGAGGAGAAAACGTATAGTGAATTGTATGCCATTATTCATTATAAATAGTATACTTACCTATATAGATGGAAAACAATTGTATAAATACTATTCTTGTGTAAATCGTACATGTGTATAACGCATAATATTTATGTTATATAGTTAGTAATGATTCTATGTAAATTTTCAAATGAAGCATGCCAGATGTCGATCAGTATAAACTTATTTTGCATTAGTTCAGATACTTAAGTTATCAATATGGAATGGGTCTTGAAAAAAAAAATCTACCCTCTTTTATAATAGTTGTTCAATATTATTAGTAAGAACTAGGAATACGATATGATTATACGGTATGCTTATGATGGGAGTGCTGTAGATACCCTTGCACGAGGCATGATCACATTTTAAACAGTAGTCCTGGTGACAGGAACTGTCACCACTATTAGTAAGAACTAGGAATACGATATGATTATACGGTATGCTTATGATGGGAGTGCTGTAGATACCCTTGCACGAGGCATGATCACATTTTAAACAGTAGTCCTGGTGACAGGAACTGGTTTATAAAAATTCAAATAACAAAAAAATTAAAATAAAAATTCATGAAAAATCAGGGAATAAATTTAATATTCTGTTTCTATTATGTAATTATTGTTATTTAAAATGGATATTCAATACCACCTAGCTCCTATACATTCTTTTCTACCACAAAAGCATGGATTCAGATTTTCAAAACGTGTCTTCATCTTTTTAAGTGTTTTAAGTGTATCGATTATCTTCGCGCATCAGCTCTCCTTCCTCCTCTTACACTCTATTTTTTTCTATAGTTGATTTCTCCAGAAGCAATTCAATACATTTTTAAGTCGTATAAGACTTTATTTTTCGCATGATATAGATGGTGAACACAGTTATTATTCAGTGCTGTATTCGTAGTATTTTAATATAAGTATAATATTATAGGATACATATTGTTCACTTACCAGCTCTGACTTGAACGGTCCGAGAAACAATCGTGCCAGCGTGGCTGTGAGCCACGCATTTGTATGCGGCAGAGTGCACGTTCGGCGAGTATTGGTGTTCGGCGAATGGCGAAAAAACCAATGTGCCATTGTCGTCGACGTGCATTAGATCTCTAACACCTCTAACCGTCGAACCATCGGGTACCGTTTGCCAGCGAACCAGTGGCCTGGGGGTTCCCTCGGCAGCACATTCCACGTGGGCACCGGTGGCGTTCGAGAAGAAAACTGAAACTGGAGGCTCGACCACGAAACGTGGCCCATGCTCTTCACCACCGTATCCTAAAGCTGAAATTATATATAAAAAAAAAAACGATTACAAACGTAAGAATTTTGTAGTGGCATGATCCGCTCGCTCAGTTCATGATCGACCTTAATATAGTAATATATTTTGAAATGTGTCCGAAATAATAATACAGTGTCAATTTGCATTCGACCGAATCACAAAAAAATGGTTTCAGGATATACAGTCCTCTAGTAAATGTTCAATGTAAAATTTTTAAGAATATTATAACGCTAATTATTTTTTTATCTCGATTATTTGAGAAGTCCATTAGTAAGACTTTTTAGTTTACGTCGGTCTAGTTCATTATTCTAAACAATGAATTTGGTCTGACAATTGTATTGTTTATAAGCTAATGTGACCTTACGTATTTCTATAAAATAGATTTGATTTACTATCAGAACGCGGATATGTGATTGCACGTGCACGTGAATTGTATAAGTGAACAAGTAATGTAATACCTACAATATAATATATAATATCTTATTACAAACTTTACTTAGTAGAATATACTATAAATTCAAGTTTCTTGTGTTTTTTTTAAAAAAAAAAACTATTGATATTAAACTTTGTATTACAACAGTTAATTTATCAATAGAACGAGGTTAAAATAATAATATTAACGAGAATATTCACGATTTCATCATCTTATTGACGACAAAAAACTAACAGTTTAAAATAAAGTATAATATTTATACGATCAGCCATCATTATTTCAACTTCAATCTAAATACACTCAATATACTCAATCAGATGGTTTTATATATTGCTTATTGTTTATTTGTACGTGGCGGAGCAATACTTATATAGAAACGTATACGTGTATATATACTGTCGAACTTTCTGCACGTTCAGTGTACAGCGACGTTATTGCAAAATGTGGATGTATTTTTTTTTTTTTTTTTTTGAAAAAGGTATTATTTTCGCAACGTCTGAAAATCAGTGAACCTTATAACAAACCTGCCTAATCTACTGAGATCGATCGATAAGATTGGAAAAATAATTACAAAATTCAATTACAATAATATCGTTTTAAGTAAAAAATTTAGTTTAAATATAGACTTGAACTGATTCATGTAATATTTTTGTTAATTAACAAAGAATAATTGTAAACTGTATAATAAATTAATATAATTAGTAACTAAAAAGTTATTTTATGCTCAAACCATAATAACCATTTTTCATTAAATACCGTTTGGCTATGTGTTAAATGCCAAATATAGGTGTGTTAAATTTGAATCCAATTATAATATATCATTTTATAGGAAATACAAAATACTGAATAGTGTATGACAGCCTTTATCACAATCTATACTTCATTACCTATATGTTTTTAGCTATTTAAGTCATTTATTTTACATTAAATATTACGGAAAGATAATATAATAGTTATAGATATAATTATATATATTTCATTTATTTTATTACTTGTATTTAATTATAATAATAATATATATTTTCTCAAAATGTAATAACATATTTCTTTAAATATCATAAAATAGTATGTTGACATCTATTAATTATATTCTTACTCTAAGGTTAAAATAGATTCATAGCATAAATATATGAGTGCACAGATCCGTTTGACGAAATACGCTCGGGTTTCGGTGTATTTTTGTGTCGGCACAATGACATTTTTCGTTTGCTGTGAAACGCGTTTCGATCAATTGATTTGCACTCTACAATTCGTCACATAAACACGCATACACTATGACCACGTTGAATTCGCCAGTAAATGTTGTTGAATTCGATCAAACATTAACTACACAAGGGCGCTGGTTTGGGTCGTAGATTTCCGGAGCGTCAGACAAAACGCTAAAACGTTTTCGCCATAAACTCGTAGCGCACAATGACATCATAATAATATAGTGACTTGCGCGTAATTTTAATACACCCGCGAAGTGTTTCCGTCCAAGTTTTTTTTTTTTTTTACACGAGCTTTTGTGCTTTATGATAATGATGATAATAATAATAATAATACTATTACGCGTATAATGCGTATTATATTATTATTAGGTATATTATAATATAATATTATATTATAGTGTGTTGGTCGTGTGTAAGAAACTCTTATACCTATACATTTTATGTACATTATTATACGGTGGTATACTTTATCGTTATTATTTTTGCGTGCATATATATATATATATATATATATATGTATACAAAGTCGGTGTATATTTTGGACGTGAAATGGTATACCTATTGTTTTTTTTCTCCCTAGCCACCATCGTTTTGTTCGCAGACAATATGCCGTCGCTCCATCATAAATTTAAAACTACTTCTTTAAAACTATGAGCTATTGTCGTAGTTTAAACGTTTTAATACCGTAATTAATGAGTCTCGTGTCATGTACGTATACGAGTGTTGGCAACCCCTCCACCCCGCTTTGCACCGTATCCAAGTACCCCAAGATCGTGGTAAGCGAGATAATATATTATGTAAGTACCATCTCATATATTATATTATTATAACAATGTGTTTTTGTAAAGTAACGATAATAGTTGTTATAATATTTTAATTTAGTAATATTACGATGATATTATTACTATGGTGCTTTTGAAATGTGTGAATCGGCCAACCTCGGGCGATCTCGATGAGGAATAGAAAATGGTAAATCGACCGAGACGTTTAAAAACAGTTGAGAGTACGTGTGCGCAATACGGGTATAATTTAACGCCAATTTATTTTGGCTTAACTAGGCTGGTGAAAAAAATATGATTCTGATATTAACTGATATAAGTAGATAACGTAGTAATATAATTGTGTTGTATAGTTTTCAAAAGGATATTTACTTTAAATATCATGTAGTTTATAATTATTTATGTCATTATTTTTTTTCTACGTGCTTTATAAATACTCTTAATTGGATTACTATGTTAATAAATTTATGCTATATTAAGAGAGATACAAATAATATAATAATTTAATACAGTGAACGCCGCTTATAGGACTCAGTATAATATAGGTACGCACAAAGTGGTGATTCAGGATTCTTATAATCGAATGAATCATAAAGAAGTACCTAAGAAATAAAACTTATATAATACAATTTACGTTAGCTGTGTCAGCTAATCAGGAGCGTATTTATACCTCACATTACAATTACAATATTTGCGATAAATATGTTGTACACGCACATGTTATAAAATATAAAGTATGAATTGAAACCAATAATAACTAAGCAACAAAAATATGTGACTTTTAAAAAACAATTTATTTCTAAATTTAATCCAAAAAAGTTTTTTTTTTACTAAATTAGAATCTTATAACAGTTATAATCGAGTTGTTTATAATATATTTGGATACGTCCGGACCGATCCACACGAGTTTGAATGTAATAAGCAATTGAAACTTATATTCGCGAGTTTTGTAAGCGACATCCACTGATTACTATAGAATCCTTATTCTAATGTTTAATGGATTTGGAATTTCTAAAATTGGTATTCTAATCAATTTCATTGTTGTTATTGTTGTATGATAAATTGGTGTTATTAATTATTAATAGTCGAGCACCGAAACATTTGAATAAGACAGTTTTATAATTAGCGTAAAACGAGTACCTATAAACAATTGCTTTGCACCTGTTAAAATTTAATACAACTACCACTGAAATTATATGAATAATAGGTACATAATATTCAATATTTTAGAACGTGATCCCAACAAATTTATTTTAAAGTTTAAAACGCTTAAACTAGAATATACCATGGCTCTATAGTATTACATAATATTAATGTTGTCATGTACAAAAACAATACTCATTAGGACTTACTGATTTCATTCGATTATTCCAAGTTAATATTGTGTGTGAGTGTTAGTCACATTTCATCCGAGAATACACTCTATTTATACATTCATTATTCATATATATATATATATAAATTTACTTTGATTACTTTTCATTGGCATACCTACTTGTATTATATTATTATGCCACAAATGACTACGCAACGTATATATAGTCTGCGACCCATTTTACTATAGCCTACAGATCCTTTTTTTCTGTATACATATTATGTATATATACTTCACTAGTTTCTGAAATTCTAGTATTTTTACATTTTATTGCATCACTTTTCATTATATCCAACGCAATACTATTGATTCATTTTCAAAGCCTAACTCCAAGTCCCATCGATATTCGCGATACACGCGCCTGCCCTCAACTGTTGGGTTATTCATTGTGTCCAATGCGATTCGATTCAAAGTTGGTCTAAATACAACAGTTCATTTTATTTAAACTATAGTGGTTATCTCATGGTGCACGTACTATTGGAAAATGTATTTTTATTACGTTATTATTAGCGAAAACGTTTAGGTGTTATTTTAACGTTAGATCATTAATTTCATTGAAATAAATTTAATAATAAATAACTGTCATTAGTATTACCATTATTGTTGGATTTCTCAAATTTTAAGTGTTGTATTTAATTATATATATACATATACGAATTTATGGTTTATATTATATCGTGTTATTAAATATTTTTAAGAAAATTACTCACGACGCGTTTTAAGTTCTAGTGAAATAGGTAATATAATTATACATTAAAAGGACAACGATAATAGGTAATTACAATGTTATGGATGTATAACAATTATAGACTATAGTATCACAATTTAACGAACACTTTTCTTCAATAGTGCGCAATTGTATATTCTACCCAAAACTAAAAGGCGTACACAATAATTATTGTGAACTTCCGTCTCGTTTACGTCTTCCAAAAATGTAGTCGGTAAGTTATTATGCATTATTGTTATTATTTATAGGCCACAGTTTGATTTATTTAAATATTTTATTATTATTTTTTACCGATATATTTTGTTTGTATTTTGTCTTTAATTAAAATAATATTTAAAACACACTATAGTTAAAATATAAATATAATACTTTCGGTCTCCTTTTTTTTTTTTATTAATTTGAATAAACATTTTACCTTTTTCTTATTACCTATGGGTTATTAATAGACTACATAATTATTTTTAAAATGAACCTAATAATATTTTACTTGTGTAATATATATTTAGAGCATACCTATCATATATTATAATGAATATAAGTATTTTAGTATTTGATATAGATATTAATTTCACCAGAAAAAACTAAAGCCAAAATGTATTTTTAATTAAATTAATAACCTCTAATACATTGGTAAGTTACATATGTATATATTATTGTATATTTGTGTTAACTGTATACAATTTGTTCTGACTTGGTGACTGTGCAATGTAGATCATTACATTTTATGTAATAATTGAATTATCGTGACACATACGCTAAATCGGTTGTATAATGACCTAGACATTTGAAAATAGATAAATATCTTAGTAAATAACCTATATTTTATGGTTTTTACATTACGATATTTTTGAACAACAGATCTATATTCATCCCGAATACGTATCATTATGGATATAAGCACTGAAATATATGTAAACCTAAAAAAAAAAAGGATTTATCAAAATACATTTAAGTTTCTGACGTTTAATTGAGTTTTTATAGCAATTTTATTATTAAGCTAGTAGTATAATATTTGTTTTGTATTAAATTATTTAAGTATTTCTCAGAGGTTGAAAAAAAGAAACAAATCACCGGTCACGTTTGGTGAATAACGTGGTGGCAAAGTGGGATCTATAGTGAGACGACTCACTTGGGGGATTTGATAAATTTATTTTAAGTTTTGAGGTATTTAATTTCAAAATAGCATCGCATTATTATTGTTGCGGAAATAATATGACGGTTTGAATTTATTTCATTCTCTCCGGTATGTTTACGGCAGAATTATTTTTATATTACTTTTAGTAGGTATTATATGTAAGTATGTATATATTTTGCAATATATTTTATTTGCAAACAAACTTTTTTTTCGAACACAATTCAATTTAAAAATTGATTTTAATAAATACATTAAACACGTGATTATAATATATTTTATTAACAAATTTATTGCTTAGGCATGTTTAATATTTTATAAATAATGGTAAGTATGCCACTTGTCACATATTTATGTATGGCTCAAAAAAAAAAATAAATTACACCCTCGTAAAATCATAAATATTTTTCTTAATAATTTTATTAAACAATTATTTTAGATTGTGATTTGAACTGAAAATTAAAGTTTAACGAACCTTGTAAAATTGTATATGTAAAATTTCTCAGTTATAGTAAACTGTAGTACCTATTTTATTATTATTTTAGACATTATAATTACAACTATGTATGCATTGATATATCGTGTTTGATAGTGTAGTTTTATTGTAGTATCATAATGTATCATAGAGACATAGACCATAGTATCTAAAACCTAAAAATATAACGTATGCAGTCTTATTTAAATCAGACCAAGTTTCCGATACAAATTAATGTAGTGGTAATTAACCAAACAAATATTTCTTACTTAGATAGGGTTAGGTATAAATATCGACAGCCATTTGTTGTAAAAGTACGAGCGTGATGTAAATGTATATTGATATACTTTAATGATATACACACAAATAAATAAAATAACTTAATTTTTAATAAAAAAAAAAAAAAAAAAGAGAGAGAGAGAGAAAACAATATATTTCTATAATATTATACTACACATAATGATTATTAACTGTAAACAATTAACGGGTTAAACGTTTGCTTAATATGTTTTTATCAATGTTAATCATAATGGTTACAAAAATAAACTATAAATCCTGGAGCACAAAAGTTTGTATTATTTTTTCGTTTATATTAAATAGAAACGTATCGAACTGTAAAATTTAAATTGTAAGAAATTAATAAGTACCTATATTCTGACAATTACACGGTGAAATTTCGATAATATTTTCGTTTAGCTGTCATAACAGTATCGGGATATTTAAAAAAAGGTGTGTAATTAACTATATATATATATAATCGATTTCAAAATATTATTGAAAGTTTTTGAATTCAATAAGATGTTTTTTAAAATACTATTTAATATAATATGCAGGTATCACGTATAGTATTATTGAGTATATCATTTCAATAATAATCAATCAATGTATATATTTTGCAGAATCATATGTACATAATTCACGTTTACTCGTTAATGTATAATCCATCTATGTAAATATAGACATATTTTTAAGTATAGAAACTAGAATTAGTTTAAAATATGCAGTGAATGGATACAATAAAGATACATTATTCATGCATTAAATGTTTCACTCAATAGTTATGTCGTTTTGAGCATTGAAATGTCTCAAGCCTCAATAATAATATCACCACATAAAAGCTTCAAAATAGAAATATGAATGAATTTTATTTGGAGTACAAATTATCTTCAGAAACCCGTTTAGTGTCATTTATAAGAATTAATTATTGTGTGACATGACGGAAAAAATCTATAAATATATTAGAGAAAGTATCTTACTTCATATAATGCAACAACCAAAGTTATGTGTGTGCACGAATATTGCGTGCCACGATTTGAATAGCTTATGTTGGTTTTCGGCGAATTATTGTTTCTATTATACGAATTGTGTAGACTATAGCAATTGCCAAATAAGAAAAAGTAAAATATTATCAGGCATTATGATTCCCTCATTATTTTAATAATAAAATACATTTACTGTTGTACAGCCGTTGGAAAGTTTGTGAATTCTATTATTGTGAAAATATAATATTATAATTTTCGCAGAAAACTACATTATTTAGATATTGATTGTCGTGACTTAATTTGTTTTCAGCATTCTGCCCATACTGTGGACGTTCTTCAATCGTCCATCAAAGTAATAGCTGTCCCAACCTCTATTCTGGAACTTATAATTTACGTTTTTCCTGATGCTCGTTTCGCGCTTTTCTTTACGATTCCTTGCGCATTGCAGCCGGCTTTAAATTGTTTCTCGTATTTTCACCGACAGTTGGTTTGGCCGTATTTTTATTTCTTATTATTACAACAGGGAAATCGACATGGCTTTAAAAACATTGCATCAACTAGAGATACGAGTTTTGTTTCAAATAGCTTTTCGTTAATGACGTTTATTCATAGGTATATAACCTATATTATATATAATAATAACGTATACGTCAAATGGCCCTTTTCATTGTGGTACCCTGGCACTGCGATTCTTTGGTGAAAACTAATTTTCTTTTATTATGTACTGTATTATTTACTATTTAAGTTTTAATAAATTGACTTGACAAAGGACGCACAAAATTATTAGATGAATAAGCCGATTTAAAATCTAAAAGCAAAGTTTCTTGTTAAGCTTAAAGGCTAAAAGTTTTTTTTTGAGGGGGGGGGGAGAGTTGAATTCACTTATCGGTTTCCACGTTTTCTGTCGAAGAGGTTTTTGTTAATTAAAAGTCAATCTCATCCCTTCAATGCGCACCGAAGTTTTAAATCCTGTTTCGTTCAACAACAATCTTAGTTCTTTTGCCAACACTTGCCATAGATAAATCTAAGATTCATTAAAAAATCTATTCTTCACTATGATATTTTCAACCCCTTAACTTTTTGCTTTAAGATATTAATTTTTCTATTCATATTAATTTAATATAATAGATTGATTGTAAACTCAATACTATTAAACATTTCTGAGAATATGATAGTCATTTATTACGATTTGTTTTCTTCCTATAGGTAGGTAATATTTAATTCACTAGATTGTTACAAATAAAATCCTATTAATTATATTTTGATTATAAAATGTATTATGTAATTATAAGATTTAACTTAATTAATCGATATATTCATATAAATGATTTTTAAAATATTTAGGTATCACTCTTTTAAATGAATCACACTCCTTGTTTTTTTTTTTAATTTTAGTGTAAAATAATAAATATAAATAACGTACTACAAATACAAGAACATATAGGCACTCAAAAAATATAGAATTTATCATAATATTATCTCTATCTCTCTTGGCTACAGTACTTAGATTGAACGGCTGTCAATAAAATTGTTACTAAATCTGGTAAGTTATTATCAAACTATTACATATATACATGTGTGTAAAATTGATGAAATTACTCTCCCGTCAAGTGAATTGTTATTTAGAATAGAAATGTATACAGATAAAGTATTTTTTTTTTATGAATAAAATATTAAAGTTTTTATCCACCTCCGTTTTATTTCAGTAAGTAATGAACTGTCTGATTAATCAATTATTCTGAAAACGAAACATTTTTTTTTTTTTTTATGATTTAGTTTAAAACTGATGATATAATTATGCATTCGTTTACAAAAAAGTAAATTGTATTTAAGTCAAAGAAGTTTTGGTTGTTCTTTTTGCGTTTGAAAAAAAAAGGACTGCAACAATTCCAGTACGGTAATTAGAAGAATATTTTTTTTTTAAATTTTTCAGTTTTAATCGAATGATGCGTACAGCGTGCAAGTGATTAACGAGAAGGTCTGGCATTTAGCTATAGAGTAAAGTTGCAAAATTGTCTGATTGATGTTTGAATAATAATGTAATGTCGATTGCAAAACGTGTACGTTAGTTCGTCAAAGCGTATGATCAAACCGTACAATTTAAAAAATAAATCACGTTAGCGAAAAGACCCATTAACGTATTAAAACATTATAGCAACAAGTGTCGTGTTATATCTACTATGTATGTGTTACTTAATTTTTAAAACCTATTATTTTTAAATATATTCGTTTTCATTATAATAATATACCCACTTAAAACGACCGTATCATGTCTTACGCCGTACGCGTATTATTATCGTAATAATGGTCAGTGTCCGGCGACAAGGGTACAAGGACACGCGTGCGTGCGACACAAATCGAAAACGTTGCCGATAAAATTATGCGTCTAGCCGACGATGACGCGGCGGTCGCAGCAGATATTATTATAATAATATACACAGCTACCCTCCAGAATTATAGTCGATTTATCGTCCGTATTGCCAACCATGTATGATATTATATAGCGCCTCGAACTCGCGCCAAAAACGGGCTGGCGCGTTTCGTCGATAAACTGGTCGTTCGGACAGGACACAACATTGTAAAATACGCGAAATCACATCATATGTATATATATATATTATATAATATAACGTATATTGTATATGTTAGTGTGTACTTTGTGTCCGTGCGTAATAGTCGTCTCCCTAATAAACCGAGTCTTCGGGTTAGGGCGTGTAATCGTGTACTCCGTGACATGACGTATACATAGTTATATACGACATTGCATGATATTATATATGACGTAGGAGGGTACTTATTATTGTCGTTGTTATTAGGATTTTATTTTTTTGTCTCGGCCCAGAATCGCTCGCCTCATGCGACGGCGGCACTTTTCCCTTTTCTCCGAAGGGTTGGATTTCTCTTCTTTTTTTTATTTTCCTTTACACTGGCGAGGGCTATCCGTCCGGCCGTAGGTACTTAGGCTCGCCCACCGGGCTGTCAACTATTTCTATTTCTTCCTCCTCTCCGTCGACCATAAAAATTATACTACGAAGAGCTGCTCGACATTTTTACGACTGCGATGTCTTATCCGCTCTGCCTCCACTGCAGGCAAAGGCTCAAACAACGTATTTACGGACGCGTGGTTCCTAAGATACGGCGGGCGAGGGAGGGATCGAAAGCCTAGTAAAACCATTTACACGCTCAGATCATCCGCTGGGTATCTTTTAAATGGCAAGAGAGTTGCCGAACTATAAAATAAAAACGCGCACACAACTCCCAAGTATTCTCGTTATGTTCGGATCGAGACTTACTGTCGTCCAACGCCCAGAACGTTGAAATGTATAATCGTTTTTTACGACTCTGCAAGTGCCGTCATCGACATCGCGTGGTTTCTTGCAATCACACAATATCCCCCGATACGAGCGTATGTTCTAAGTATTTAGACGCGCAAGGGCCGCACAGCTGTTTTGTACGCATTACGATAGTTTTATGATTTTTTTTTCATGTTTTGGATAAGGATGAGATTTGTTTTATACTTTCAAGTTCCCGAAATCTATGTTTAATACCAACAGCTTACAGTTACAATATAATAATAAGTTTATACAACAATATTAATATTATACGGTTTTTAATGACCATTATTCTCTATTGAGACGCAATAAACGAGAAAATATGGTATCGCAACAGTTGTGTGGCAGATGCGTATGATAATTAATAATTATTACGTCATTCGCGAAATACGTAATTTTGAAAATGACGAGTGAAAAAAGGTCTCAGTCACTGAAATTTTGTTAACTTTTCAGAAATAAATCATAAAAAGTTTGTTGTATTTTCTTAAAAAAAAAAAAAAAAGCACATAATTATTTAAAAGTGCACATTAAAGGCGATTTCATTTTAATGGATTAGGGCATTGGTTCTTAATCTTTTTAGAACAACAACGAGTCAAATTTCCCCCTGAAAATCTATCGTGACCCACATGATTTCAATTTTAAAAGAGCATAAGTAGATCTAAAAGATCAGAGTTTTTTTATTATTTTATACTATAAAGTTTATAAGTTTATAATGTATATGATTTTATAAAATAAAATAATAATGATTATAATTAATAATGAGGCGTAAGCGGTTTGTGTGCTCATTTCCTGTTCTAATTGATAACAGTACCTCATAATTTATTTAGTATATGTTTATACATTATAAAATATTATAAATTTCTTATAGAATCTATAAAATTAAAAAAAAAAAATCTCACCCACCACAAATTAACTCAACAGTTTAATGAACGCTGAGTTAGAAGCTACAAGACTCTGTTTCTATAATATGAGTGTTTGGTACTTTAATAATATCAATATTGAGTTCATACTACTATAAACACGTATAACTGTAGTGTGTAGTAATCCGCACATTATTTTATGTATTTTTTAATCGTGATAATGTTTATAAGAAAATGATTTATGGGAATAAAATTATATATATTATATTAAATCACTATTATAGAAATAAAATATTACTATATATAGTAAAAATAAAATAAAGAAATAAATAGACGTAAATATATATGTATGATTAGTTGATCTATAATATTAAGTGAGTTGATGGGTCATGACACATGCATTATAATATAATATACTATTCATATTTCATAACGTTCTTATTCATCATAAATATACAAATAATCACTTTCAAATATCTAAACCTTTAAGATAAATTGTGAACTTGAATCGAGTAGCTACGAGTGTGACTTTATATCACATCTACTGTGTATTGTAGGCTCTATGCGTTTGGCTATCTTCTATTTTCAGTCATTAAAAATACAATCTTCATGTAAAATTAAAAATTCCATTATTCATATCATATACCGATATAAATATTGATTTGTCAATTTATAAATATTATAACCCATTTGCAAATATACCAACTTATAGTGGAAAAGTATAAGAAAAAAGTCTGCACAAATTAAAAAAAAAGAAAATATCAGGATAACAACCCCCTCCCCACCATCACCATTAAAATATTGCTTTTAGTTTTGTTGGACATATCGGTATACATTTGTGATGAATACCACCTGGAGGAGTAAAGTTTTTTCAGGCGAATGGTTTTAGCTGTAATAAGTGCACACGTAGTGGTAACAAATTATATATATACATATAATATATACACAGTACACACACACACACACACACACATATATATATATATTATATATATATATAAATATATGGTAGTATAAACGTTAAATATATTATATGTATATTACAGCATAGTACAATAACATTTGGGTGAAACGGGCTTGGTAATAATATTTTATTATATAAAACTGAAATCCATCTGTGACGGGAATGTTTTATGATTTTAAATCCCAGTGCACAAGAATTGGCATTTGTTTTTTATTGAATAAAACTGAAATCTGTCTAAAATGAAATTTTCTGTTTATTTTTAGACATATTTTACTGCACAGAGTGTCCCACAAGAACTCACTAATTTAATATTAAACTTATAAGGCAATAAGCCATAAACAGTAAGCACTACATGTTTGTGATACCCTCGGTATACAACATCTAAACGTTTATATTATATTAAGTTTGTTGTGCCTCAGTTTTAATATTTGACTAGTAAATGATTTTCGTTGAAGCTACTATACTTCAAAGTTATACTCTTCACACCTCTCAGTATTCGCATATTACATAGTATATTTTTCGTAGTATTCTGTGCATAACTTTATTATCACCATTAACGAATAAGTACACAGTAGTAATAACTGGCTAATTGTAAAATAAAATGAAGTTGCAAGTGTCTCCATTGGATAATATTTTTAATTTATGCTTAAGCGACCACATCAACAATTAAAATTCATTAGTACATTTTTTTTTTATTAATTACAAGTAAACAACTTAAAAAATAATAATAATTATTATTATAATTATAATAATAAAAACAAATGTACACAAAATTAGAAACGACTTTAATGTAGGACGTAGGTATATTAATTCATATTTTTAATTTTACTTTTTTTTATCATGTAAAATTTAAACCTTTTTACAAGAAAATAGTTTATTTTATTTAAACTTATCCTTAAAAATTTCAGTATACAATAAACGTTCACCAATCATTCATATGTATTATTAAAATCAGTTACCTCACGTATAATACAATAAAACTGATATTTAGATAAGCACCAATAAAGGTACCATATTATTATACATTATTAAAATTTGAAGTAATATATTATAATATTTCAAGAATGATAAAAAATACTGTCATATTATAGACAATAGTTAGTTATAGTTGTGATATCGAAAAACAGCTATATCAATTCACTCAACGAATCTAGTAAATATCGAAAGTAATAATGTTAAACAATCCAAGCTCAACAGTCATGGAAAAATGGATTATTATAATTTTTTTTTTTTGTCATAGGGTTTGCAAAAAATAAACTATTGTTTATATTATTTCAAACACACAACCATTATCATAGTTGTAATATTTTTATCTGAGATCCAAAGACAAAAGTAAAGAACCCATATCGATTTAAATTAGCGTTGATGACATATTATAATGTTATACGATTTACATTAAAAATATAACATCTATATAATCGCTAGGTAAATGAACTAATCGATACCCGATATTGGAGAGGCACAGCTGTATTATAAGAAACGAAAACAAACCCGTGAACTGAGAACTTAATGAATTGAGATTAATTTAACTACCGGAGTAAATGTGTTTTCAAATTACAAAACATTATTAATCGCACCCCCATCCCACCGGTTACATACAAAATACCTGAAATACTAATTTACTTCACGAAATTGTATAATTATTAATTTAATTTACATTATCTGATTATCAATACGATTTCCATGCACGTCGAAATATATTATGTCGAGATTTGTTCGTATATTTAATGTTACAACGCTATTTAACTATTAAATATCTATGATTTATTAAAATAATTTGTTTTTTGCATACTACTAAAAAAAAAAACAAATTTAATTCACTTCATTAAAAATATATTGTACAAAAATATTTCCAATTTAAACATTCAATTTAATTGTATATCATAACAGTATAATGCATAATATTTCAGCGATATAAGCAAAAAGAATGTTTACTTTTCAATATTAATATGCAAATTCTTTATAAAATAATCTTGTACTACTAAAATAGTGAAACGTTTAAATAATCATTTCTTATAATAATACATATTTCATTTTAACAATGCCATACTAATTTTTTTTTTTAGGTGTCTGGTGTAGAGAGAATAATTATAATAACCCTTTCACCTTATAAAATAATTCAAAACACTTACGTATTGTTTGTATTAAAAGCTCTTTAAATTAATTTTAAAGGATATTTTCTGGGTGAGAAAGGGTTATGGCCTGTTCCTATCTCTAGCACATAACACTTGTATAATGTATATACATATTATATACACCTTCAGCTATTATATTATGTTATTTTAATATTAAGTAATACTAACTTATTCCGTCAGTTAGTAATAAAGAATTAGATGAACTATATTAGGTATAAAAGGTTTTATTATATAACTTTATTATTCGGATAATATACATAATAATGTAGTATTCTAAAATTTAAAAATATCTTATGCAATTAGCATTTAATCATTAAGTATTAAAAAAAAAAAAACATTAAAAACTGATATCAAGCCATTTTGTTAAATTTGGCCGTAGTGAGTTTTCAAATCGGAACACTTAAAAATAAAATGCGAGTGCTTAATTTATTTATTTTTCCGGCATCCACATTTACAACTTTTAATTTTGCTGTATATTATTTTGAATTGTATGAACACTTGTATTTTTTTTTTCATCAGAAATCTATAAGAACACAATATGGAATAATTTCAACAAAATTTAAGCTTAAATTATTCCATTGCAAAAGTTTCAACACTTTTTTTTATATCTGGTAATAATAATGTAATACTGAATAAATACAATCGATATTCAAATCGTCCCATATAGAATTTACATTATTTTAATTCTGCGCCGTGTAATAAATCTGCAAAAGAGGTTAAATATATAGTGATATAGATAGGTACATAATATATTTATATTATATATATCCGTGTATGTGTAGTGTATATACGTATTATGTATGTATGTGTTTGTACACCATTATGGCATTTTGCTTTTTTCTATATCGCAATAATGTATACTCCATTTAACTTTGTTTACTTTTAACCTGTGGTTTTACGGTGTGTTTATAATTTTACCAAAAATGAAAAAGCCTATTACAGATAAAAATCACCGTATACATATGGTATATATTAGTTTTAGGTAATAAATTATTTATAAAAACAAATCATATTAATACTTCAACGATGTCTAATTTGATTTTTTTTTATATAGTATTCAAAAGTATAGTCATAATCTGTCTGACGTTAGTAAATAAGTAATTATTCATATTGATAATTGGTTTGTTCATCAATATATCTCTCTAAATCACAAAATATTCTATTTTCCCGTAGGTATTTATGTTAATCTTCTGTCTCTCTGAGATTGAAAACTACATGGCCTTCAACATTATTGGTATACGCATTATTAATAGTGTATTTTGTAGGAGAAATAATGGTGTCTGGACATCCCCGGTTTAAGAAAAAATAGACCGGTGTATTAATATTTTACTCGTTATCCAAACCGAAAAATTGAAATAAATTTATTAGATCTGACGATCCGTTGAAACTTATATTTTTAAGATAAGTTTACAATTTATATGGAATGGTAAGGAATTATTTGAATTTTACTGGGTCATTGGGGAATGTTTTGGAAATCCCTTGGAAAATCGTCCAAAATACACCAATGCACATTTCAATGCTGATTTTGTCGTTCACAGCAATCGTCATCGATATCGCAGAATAATTAAATACAGAAAAAAAAAACAATATATTGCGGGTTTAGGGTTAGCAGTATCATTATTATTAATGTCGATATTATGAGGTTATCAAAACAGCGTACGTCTACATAGGTTTTCATACGGCTCGAGAAAGAAAATCGACAATGGAATAACAACTTATAATATATTATTATTATGTACACGACACTATAAATTTATATAGTGTATTCAATACGTATCCACTAAATTCGAAGATTATTGCGCGGACGTGCGTTTTCGTTATTATTATATTATTGTAACGCGAGTGTAGCAGTCTGTCGGGTAAAACTTTTCACTCGGCAACACAACTGTTTTCAAGTGCGCGCGCAAACCCAACGACGACGATATATTATATATATATAGGTGCGTCTAAATTTTTAGAGCACGCCAATATAGAAATCGCAGCGTACTCATATATATATATATATATATATATATATAATATATATATATATATAGTGTTCGACATAAAGTGTATTGCTCCTCTCCCTCATACACACATACGTGTCGGGGTGTGTGTGTGTGTGATAATAATTTAAAAGCTAAACGAATAGAGTAAATCGTCGAATAGTGTAGGGGGAGGGGGTAAACTGTAAAGCGTCAAAAGTTTCTTTATTTTTTTTTCTTCTCTCGTGCTGCTCGACGATTTACGTTCTCAATTTACGGCTCCACTGCGTCGTATATACCTTTTTTCAAACGCTCGATTCCGGTTTTTTTTCCGCCATGCCAACATATCTCTCTATATGAAGCGACAGATGCCCGTTGTGTACTATCTTAATACACTTATATTATATGGATAAGTATATTACGAGCGTATAGTTACAAAGTATAGCGAGAGTTTGTCAACTTACATCGTATTCGTTATAATATAATAAACATATTATTAGTTTTATATAGACGTATAGTCAGAAAACATAATATTATATAGAGTATCCGTTTCCGTAATACGTAGTGTCTGCTTTAATTTTATCAGTTCATTTCCACTGACTACTCTTATGCGCACTATATTATTATTATATTAATATATAGGTACTATAATGATGTGCGGGATTAACTGCAGACTGCAGGTAACGACAAACGAGTTCAACGAGAGTAAAACAGTAAAACCATGTACCTACTGAAACAATATTATTATACTATAATATATATAGGTACCTACTCCACATCGGTTAAAAATATTTTTGAATTATTATTTACTGCGGATTCGGCGAGTGCGTAAAACAAACGCAATCACGAAAAACCTACAATGCGAGTGTGTTATTATAACAAACGGGTGGAATCTAGTAGCACGCGGTATGTCATTTCGTGTCAGTATTGTGAAATTAATTTTCGATCCAAAAGTTTGTTCGCAATAATAATAATGATATTTTCAGCGCATTTGATGGAGCCAGTTGACCAAATTTACTCGAAGAAAAATATCACATTATTGAAGTGTAATCTCTGTTGTTTATACACCATATATAGCGGGCTTATAAGTTTTAAGCCAACATTTGATCACTTATACTGTTCAAAAGTTAAACACGTCAATGAAAAACCGATAGCTTAAATCGAGGATAGAATTTAAAAGAAAAATACCCCAGTAAGACTATACAAAGAATTAGAACTCAACTTTCTGTTGGCCACAATGTTAACGATAACGTTTAAATTTATTATTGAATTAAAAATGTTAAAATAAATTTAAAATTCATTAATCTATAGGTATTGAAATGAAGATATATTTGTTTACTTAATTTTAATAGTAATAGAAATTTAAAAAAATCATTAAATACGTGATACAACCAAAAAAATATAATGAATATAATAAATATAATGTTTGAATGAAATAAACAGAAAATAGATACTTATAAAATATCCAACAAACATGTACCTATTTTAAGTTGTAACACATTGATGGTTATATATACCTTTATCACTTACATCACTTCTTAAATGTTACTATCCACCCATAGAGTTGTTGATTTATTACATGAAAACTTTTTTCGAAAACTCTAAATAAAATGGGTTGTTCATTTAGATTTCACCATGAAAGGTGATTTACAACAAGCGTTTTTGGTTGTACTAAAGTTACCATTTCTAGTTAAGGACAACGAATCCACAAGTTTCGAAAAGAGCAAAAAAAAAAGAAATAATAATAATTACACCACAGGGAACCAACAGCTGAGACACAGCAACTTCTACTACACCTAAATTAAACTTTTTTTTATACAAATTACACTTCAATCACAATACAAGAAACCGCACAGTTTGCATGATTTATTTAATATTATAATTGTTTTACATTTTTTACTTAAACACGTATGCTGCAATACATACAGCATATACGAGTATATATGTATACGGTTTATAACTATATCGATGCATGTATTGGCTTTATACTTTTATCACAGCACTACGGTATGTACTTTGAACTTTTCTTAAGGATTTGATTTATTTGGTACTTTTTCATCTAATACTTACATATTGCCGAATTTTATGTTTTTCCACATTTTTTTTTTTTTGTTAAATATTATTTCTGAAAACAGCTGGCAATATAAAAAACTAGTTATGTAAAACCAATCACGGAACCACCAATTCTTTACAATAAACAAATATCAAATAAATATTGTTGTTTTTAAATTAAATAATTAAATTAATATTATCATTAATTTAATATGTATAAAGACAACCTAGTAATGGACCCATTTGTCTATACGTATGTAACTATATTGTATTTCATACCAGAGGGCTATTTTTCTTTTTTATTGTGTTCTGTAGAGTTTTTTAGTACACTTTTTACGCTTCGAATAAAACTTTTTTTAAACATAACCTTTTGTGAAAAATATGTTTAATTTTTTTTTCTCTGTTCCTTTTTTTTTTTTTTTTTTGTTAATATATATAATTGAGGTATTCGTGAGTAAAATGTGAGATGAGTTAATAAATGTGTTCTTTTTATTTTATACCTTCAACGGCTTTAACAAAAATTATAATTAACTAAACATTTTATCGTTAGCTGGTACTAAATAAAAAAATATATATTTATCAAATTAATGTTGGACGTCAAAAAGTGTACTACCTAACAAATTTAAATTCAATTATTCATACTCTACTTCTCCGTTCGTATAGTATGTGAACTACAAAAAGTAAACGAGTTAACAAATTAAACGTCAGAGTATGTATTATTGACATCTACTACTATACTCTATAAATAATTGTGGAAGTTTAATTTATATACAACTTAAACTCTTGAAATCTCAATGACATTGAACTATATATTATGATACTAAATGAACGTAAGAGTAAAATATTATTGTAAATAATATTATTAAATAGTGTTGTCTAGTTTTGTCTAATTGATGGGCTACGAAATATAATGAATACCCGAATAATAGAAATTATTGCAGGTGTGTTATTACGATGATAATTTTAACAGTAATAGAATTCAAAAGATTAAGCCGAAATTCGCATAATTATAAAATATTACTGTAGGTGTTTAATATTTTTATTAGCTTTTGTATTTTTAAATTAGCATTATTATCATAGAATGCATATGTATAAAAATAATAATAATAATTGTAAGACGTTAAAATTTCACGTTTTAAGAAAATGAGTAATATTTTTTAGTAATTTTAAAATTTGTGAGCTAATAATACTTATTATTGTATATAGTATTTATCAAGGGCGACCAAACAGTCGATCGCGGACAATTTCAAAGTCGATTATGTTAGAATTAATTTTTAAAGCCACGCGCCCTATATGTTTCTTACAGATAGAATAGAGAGTGAAACAACTTTTATTATTTTTATTTTCAATAAAAAAATTAAGTGAGCTACTCACAATGTGAGTTGCCAGAAGACATAGCATACTAGATCAATACATAAATACATAAGGACAAAATAAAATGTATGATATTCGTTAGATAACAATGTAAAAAAAAAAAAATACAAACATTTTCTATAAAAGTCGATACTCGAAGTTGAAATATATTTTTAATAGATCGTGACCAAAAAAAGTTTGGCCATCCCTGGTATATACGGTGTGCAAATTGTTATTTTTTCTAGACACAGTTCAATAAAATAATTTTTATGCTGTTAAAACATGTTATTATTATTGTTATTATTTATTAACTTCAACTACAATTTTTTTTCGTTTTTAATTATTTTTTTTTTTTTTTTTTTGAAATACATATATTGGCACATTTCTGTAGCGACAAGCCGAATTGAGAAATCATTAGACAGTATGCACAAAAGAAAACGGACATTATACGTAAAAATAAAACGTGTAAATCCTAAGTATGCACTGTTCGGATATCACGTGGTGATGTACCATGGGCTGATTAAAGCTCGCTTACGTAATGCATATTAGCTATAATATAATATTACTTACGTAACGTTGTTCTAGATAATCTCCACAGGTGTGGTTTAGTATTATAATGGGCAATAATACACACCCCATCGATAAATTAATATCTGAACAATATAAAAAATGGTATGGGAAACTTACCCTACAGCGAATGGTCGTAAAACATAATGTCGTTATTATCTCGTGTAGAATATCAAAATTATCATATTTAGACTGTGGTATGCGGCGATAGACGACCTAAATTGTTTGTTTGCGTGCTCAATACATTTTTGAGTTTTTCCTTTTTATTTAATTTTCGTCACGTTATCGTTTAACCGTCGTGTAATAATCGGCCTCGTTTCACGTCTTCTAGGTGAATTAAAACCCGATAAACAAATATGATAAAAAATCGTTGTGTTTTTTTGACTAGCTTTTTGTCTATTCCTTATGTAAAAAATTTTGTTAAACCAGTATGAAAAAAAGTATATTAATAACTCGGGATTTATATTTAAAGTAAAAATGAAAATAAAGACAAAATACATTTATTCATAAATATAATTTATAAGTTGCGTTGTAGGTATAATGAAGCAGGTTATATTTGTTAAGCTATTGTGAAATTTAAAAATATTATAATCGCAAGGTATTAATAATGCCAGGTACGTACAAAGCAACACCGCTTTAAAACATTCCATACCGTATATAACACGTCAAATGGTATGCGAGATGTGCAAACTTGGAGCGAAACTGTTGAACGAAAACTTGAACGCTTAAGAATTGGATAAATAATTATTTAAAAGTTTCTAGCTCTTCAGTAGCGCTGGTATATGTATTATGAGTTTTATACTTAAACATTTGTAGTGAATATTTTATATTGTTATAAGTATCAAATGAGCAAACAACGTGGGCTCACTGATTCGAGATTGAAATTATGATGTTATTTGAGAATTTAATAAAGCTACTTGTTTGATAATAGAATACTATACTTTAAGATCCATGTTGGTCAAAATTATTATACGGACAATTTATATTTATTGCTTACTTTGTGCAAAATAAAAATAAAAACACCTGCACGTTAGTTTTATATTCGTATGTTGTGTTCTAAATATCAAAAAAAGAGTTTCTTATGACAATATTCTTGTTCAATTTTAGATTTGTGTGAGTTATTTTCACTTTTTTACGATAATGAAATCAGGAAAAAATGAGAAAATATTACTTAATATAGGCACAAATACCTATTCAAGTCATTACAAATCTACAACTTCATTTTTTATAAATCTCTTTAAGTTTCTTCTATGCATATATGTATAATACTTATATAATATAATACCTATGTTGAAAAATGGAAATAGCATAATAAAAATGATTTTATATTTTTTAATTAGCTTGAGAGTTAAGATAAAATATATAATGTACAAAATAATTATAGTTGAAATATTATAAAAAAATATAATATATATTGTTATATAAAAATATATGAAATAATATACGTACACTTTAGTAATAATATTTTAGCATTGGGTCAAAATAGTGAAATTAAAATAATGATGATTAAAAATAAAATAAAATAATGTAATGATGAATTGACTATTTATCAGAATAATGTATGTATTTTAAAATAACATAAATATTTGAATCTAAATTAACAAAATAATCATTAGCAATTAATATTATTTACATAATATGATATAACCAGCTGTTCCACCCGGCGTTGCCCGGGCAAAAGTAACCTCAAGTGAAAACCGAGATTTTTGTTATATTATAGTGTTGGGGTTTCTCAAAGTGTTTTTCCCTATCAATTATTTATTTTATTTTTAAAATAAATATAGTTAAACTATGATTTATGCAAATTTTTACTATGTTTGAAAGTGATTAATAATATATAATATAATTTTGATTAAGTAGTTAATAATTTACAAAACAAACACAATAATTTTAAATTTTCGTGTTCGTAGGTAGATATTTGAAACTCAAACTATCTTGTATACCAAATATGATGAAAAATTATTTTAAAATACGTTTTAAATTTTATTTTTCTTCGAATAAAAACAATTAGATTATATTATAATTATATTTGTTTACTTAAGAGCTGATTTAACTTACAATGTTTTAAATTAAAATAATATAGGAAGGTACATGAATATTATATAACAATGTTTTTCAAGTGTATTGTGAAAAAATGATTTGTTGAACAAAATGCATGTGTATTATATCGATTTCTTGAACACTGCGTAAACATAACCTCATCCAATCTCATATATTTTACGAGATTAAATCCTTTAGGTGTTGACAGAATGATAACAGTTCATAGTATATGAAGTTGTGTTAAAGCGCTAGTTTTAATGAAATATTTTCAAAAAAAATGATATAAAAGTGGTTTTAAAAACAAAATAGGATATTATATTATGTTATCTTTTCATTTTTTTTTAGTAAAAATATGTTAAAATAATCTAAACTGTACAAATTATTTCAGTATTCTCTTTTTATTTTTTATTCAAAAACATTTTATTGTCATAGTAGCTATAATATCACAAATTATAGATCATAAAATTGATAGTTCTTTATTAAAATTTCTAGAATAATCAATAAATACCCTTCAATTAAAAATAAAAACAAACCTTAGGCCATTTACAACACTTGTCCAATGAACGAACTTTTGTTTATTAAATAAAATAAAAATAATATTGTCGGTCTTACCATTTTTATCATACGTGTGTTATATTTTATTACAAACATAACTTTAATAGAAGTTTTAAGTAAATATTACTGAACAACAACAAAGTGGTTTCAAATGGCAACATAAAATAATTCACAGAATTATACTCGTTGCATTATAATAATAATGTATAGAATCACCACGAGTGTGGTTTGTCTATACTGCATTGTGTCGTTGAATGCCATCATTCACTGGGGTGTAAAAACAATAAAAATATAGAATAAATGTTTGTGTTAAAGGATGGATGTTTAAAACAACAGGATTCACGTCCATTCAGGCAGACGAGTGATTAAAAAATAAATATATATATATATTAAATGTATGTATAACATAATGCATTCACATTAAGTGTTTGTCATTAAGTACACGTTTATGATATAATGTAATTATTTTAATAAAATATCTACGGCAGTGTTCAAAATGGATTGCAAACGGAGATAAAACAAAACCAGGTGAGCTAGTACGAACAAATTAATATAACAGTGATAATAAAAGAAAGAAGAAACAATAGACATTTTAAAGATCGTATGAATTGAGTAGAAAAAAATCTGTCAGTTCGTATTACATCATTTACCTTAGCCTGTCCTAAAAATAGTTTTTACGAATGTACGAAACATCTCGTACGCGATTTGTCGAACGCTTTATAGTGTAAAAAAAAACTATCTAGACAGTACATTTCACATTTTTAACAAGTTTCGACTTTTATTCTTCCACTCACACATCCACCAATGCCTGTGGTATCTATAATACCCACTAACATTCAGGTAAAACATATTATGTTTCTCCGTTCTTAGACGATACTATTATACACCACCATAAACGTGAAAATACAACGGGCATCTCTGAATTCACTCTAAATTTCAGATACTCCCGATGAGCCGAAAACATTTTAAGCATTAACCGAGAGCATCCAATATTTAAAAGTTAAACCGTGTAATAGTGTGTACGTATAATAGCCTTGTAATCTAAAGTGACTACTGACTAGTCTAAAATAGCTTTGTCATTTTTTTTTTTTTTTTACATCATATTTGTTTGTCGGAAAATGTTCTATAATGTGTCTAGAAGGTAATCCCGTCCGTTGTAATACCATTATCTTTATAATATCTTTATAGTATGTGGGTAATAGAAAATAAAACCCTACACAAAATGAATACCAAACAGTTTTTTTATACAACTATTAAAAAATCCAAAGTGAATAGTTATAAACTTATGAAGATGAACAATTTTCAACGAGAAACATATGACATTTTATGTCATTTTGAAATATTACACAGTCTAATAAATTATTAACCCAAAACAAAAGTGACATATTCTAGCAACGCGTCTAGTCTAACAAGGGAACATAACATCTCAAAAATATATTTAAAAACATAAAAACTGTTATGTAATTTTTGGAGGTTTAGAGTTGAGCCAACATTGTTCAATGTTCATCGTATTTTTTTTTTTTATAAATATACTAACCTTAATACAGGCTCAGCTGATCAGTGCCCTGACAAATTTATGAGGTTTCTCCAAGAAAGTATTAAAAGAAAATATAATTTGAATAGAATATTTTATAAATTAAATAAAAATAAATGTTAATTGCAACCATAAAATCTAAGTATATTGGTAATATAAACTTTTTATTGATTTAGGCACATAACTTAAACACATAGTATATTATATCGAGTATACTTAAATTATCTAAAAGAAAATATTAGGCCAACTATGAAAATTATATGGTGAATTTCCATACACCTAAAGTTAGAATTTCTGAGCGAAAGTGGTTTTCACACAAGATAGGAGTAAGCATGCGGTCATGAATTAAAATGTGTACAATATATTCCAAAGTTCGATAATTCTGAATTCTTATGAGGAATTCCGTGTGCACAATTTAAAGATGAGTTCAGACCGAAAAACGCGCTTTGGAATGTCCCTTGCACGGGGGCATATTTGCATAGAAATTGGCGTTAAATTCCCAGCTTTCTAACGGAGGGATGTCGGTCTCTCTATTTAAGTACTTTATAAAATACACAATTATAAAATTCTACCAATCGAATTTGTGTGTAATAAACATTTTGGATATTCGAAACCAAAAATTATTTTAATAATTATAATTTACTATCAATATAATTGGATAAATATGTATCTTTATATATATTATATAATATAGCGTATATCTTTGAGTAAAAAAATCATGACATTTCAAAAAACCAAGTATACATTACTTATTACTGTAATAACTATTTTGAACATTTTGTTGTTTTTTATTAAAATATAAAATATCTTTGAAATTTTTAAATGTGTATATATTTCTTCGAAATAATTAATAATATAGGTATTATTAATAACTTAACTATCAAACTTATGAATTGCGATTTAATCATTCAATCACGCTATACTACTATATAATATAACTATAGCACATCAAGTTACAAAACAATATACCTAGATATAAAAATGTATTATAATGTATGTTGTTTTTTTTTTTTTATTGTCATTTGGTCGAGGACTATGTTTTGATCTTTGTTTGCTATTTTAAATAAATTATTCCCAGTTCGCATAATAACTAATATATTACGTATAATGATACAAATTCCGATTTTCCGTATAAATTTTAACTAGGCTTTATTACATTTACATACACGTCCATATATTGTATAGAAATTCAAATGTATACCATATATACTCACGTTAGTTAAATGAATTTCTAGCACCAAGGGAAATTAAAGGTAAAATATAAAAACCAAATTATAAAAAAAAAAAAAAAAATACTCATATCGACGTCCGGGTATTTTTTTCCCCTCTATTAACGTTGTTTTGTAATTTAACCGATGGCAGCGCCGATGATATATCGGTACACGTAATTGATGAAATCGAGTCGGTGGTTACGAGTATTTCCAACACTTACACACAATCCATCGATTATTTACAAATGAAACGGTCGCGTAGAAAAAAAGTGTAACCTATTTACAAGGTGTGAAGATATGAGACTCAGGCGCACCCTTATATACGGGCAAAAAACGACATGTATACACGCATTGTAAAAAAAATTGCCAGCAAAAAGAAATAAAATATATTAATTTATTTCTTGATACTATAATGTCAAGCTAAAATCACGATAGAGTGTTAAACTATACAAATTTATTAACAAATCGCATTTGATTTTACTCACTGTAAACATTTCTATCTAGAAAAACGTTGAGTGGTTTAATGTTAATTGCACATCACATTTTACATACCTACTTGTATATACATAAAAGTATAGGTACTATGTGTATTGTGTAATAATTGATCATAATATTTATATTTTGGAGATAATTATTAGATACTTGGTTTAGTGTTATATTGTCTTTAAAAATGAATTATCATTTTTATTATTATTTTTTTTTTACATCAATAAATTTAGATATTTAAAAATATTCAATTACCTACGCATTGTCATTATCTGAACCCAATTTCTCTGTTCCTTAATAATATTCATTTCTACATTATGTATATTTATTTATTATTTTTGATTGATTTAACAGAATTATTTTTTTCCAGAAATGTTGTTCAAAAACATGCCTTTTGCCACGATGATCACGTTTTTCTAAATTTTTACTATATCCCCTGATAGATTAGGTTAAATATAATGATTTAATTTATTTTAAAATTACCACCTTTTATCTAAATATTGTCCATGAACAAATTAACTGACTGTATAGGTTAGTCGCAATGTCTTCAGAAAATCTAAGAACTAAGTAGAAACAAGATCACTAAAACAGTAGATACTTATTAATAAAATATATATTAATTATTGACACAATATTTTCCTAAAGAGTATAACCAAAAGCACTTATAAAATGTTACGTACCTAATTATTAAGTCATTCACAAAAATATATTATTTTCATTATTTTAAACGTGAATTTTTAAGCATCACATGTTGTGTTGAGGGGTAACAATGTACTAACAATTTTATTTGGTAACATTATTCTAAATACTTATAAGCGCATTATTTTTATCGTGGCATACAAAATAATAACTAGCATTATCTTTACGTATATCTTATAATCTGCATATGAAAGCGAAGGTTTTTTGTTTACACGGATTGTGGAAAACAAGAAGCATTTAAGTCATGGAACCATTTTTATACAATACCTATCTCCATAGAGTTTAATTTTTTTGGGGGGAGGGAAAATTTCCATGTTACCCTTACTCTACGCTGCTACAATAGATTACACCAAACAACCAAATTTTATCCACATAAATGCCATGATACATGTACACGGACATAAATAATTCATTATGACTTTTCATTTCTAATAAATGATTTATAATAGACAGTCGTACAATTTTGCTTTAAACCATGTTAATGTAGTGCGAATTTTCGTTATTTATTAATGCTTAATTATGGTTGTTTCTTAAATCTTACCCTAAAATAAAACAATACTAATTGAATCCAATCGATTTGCATTAATTTCATACCATACAATCTTATAAAATATCAACTATCAATCTAAGAAAAATCTAATATTATAAAATGTTTATTCAAATAATATATAATACATAAAATGTATTTATTAATTATAATTAATTTCTAGTAAATGTAATCTTAAGCCTTTAAAATCATTTTAAAACTACCCCAAGCTCATATAATATGTAGTCTCACAAGGGCACAGCAGGGATGTTAAGTTTATTAGACTTAATTCACATTGCTACTCATTCTCATTTAAATTTAATTCAGTAGATAATTCAGGTAAATATACAGCAAGCACTGTGAAACAAAAATTTCCAAGATTTGAACTGAGCGCTAAATGAAAATACCACTGGGAAACTCTGAGCGTACACTTAGCAACAGTTTGTATACATCACTCGATTCCTTTTATAAAGAATTCACTTCATACACAATTTAATAATGTGCATATAATGTATTTAATAATTACCTAACATATACATTTTATAATCAATTATTACACATATATATAAGTTTATAAATACAAGTAAGTGTGCTATCACCACATTAAATCACTCAACATTTTTCCAGAAAAAAATGTTCACAGTCAATAAAATCAAATGAGATAACATTTATAAAGAATACTTCTAACTTACCTACTTCTTAAATGCGACTAGAACTTGTTTTAATGTATTCAAAGACATATATATAAAAGCATAAATACAATCATGTACGTGAACGTGTAAATGCATAATATATTCGCTAAATGTACACATCCGCGTATAGCTAAGGATGTGCGTTCCTATATAATATGCTTAATGTTAATTTATCTAATTAATTGTTACACTGAAATTTGGCACCACTCCCTGTAAAGGAATAGGACTACTTGATATAGTATTATCTATTACATGGCAAGGAACAACGAAGAATTTATATTTTTAGCATAGGTGTACGCTCGCACTAAATCAAGAAAACGGTCCCAATTTTGGCAAAGACACGACCTAATACGATCAGTGGCAATGCCGAAAAAAAATTATCATTTTTTTTCTTAATTCCATAACACATATTATGTATCAAATCACGTTTCATTAAATTGTATGATTGTATATAATTATATTTTCAATAATACATTTTTACGTAGACAAAAAATATTGATTATTTTGTTTATTGAAACTTGAAGTATGTAATTTCACTCTTGTTAAAACTTTAAAATTCAAAATACTAGGTAACGAAAATAATGGTTTTTATTACATAAATTTCTTTGAAGAATATATTAATATATTTTAATATTTTTAAATATTCTTACGTATTTTCTTACTTTATAATCTACAAAATGTCAAATATTTTTCTTTGTTGATGGAAAATGTACGTTACATAATTTGTTTATTTGGCTATAGGTATTTAATTCAATTTAACAATTAAAATATTATTAACTATAATTTTTAAGAATACATTCTGTCTGCTTTAAACTTGGCTATTTTATACTATAAATATATGTTTAAAATCAAAATAATATAAATGAAAATATAACACATTTAATATTTCCATTTTTATCTACAAGTACCTATATTACATTTTAGATTCTAAACACAAAATAAAACATCAAATAAATCTATTCATTTTACAGTTATGTCTGTTTTTATTTATATATTTTTTCCTTATAGCTTAAAGTAAAAAAATCCTTTGATTTTAAACTTTAATATCTTTTCAGGTAGGAAATCGAATCTTATTTTGGATATTTTATAATATAATTCATAAATATTTTTTGTTGGCATATGAAATGTATACGTATATTTTTATATTATTTATATAAATATATAATACAATTTTTGAAAATTTTAGATGGATTTTGAGATATTACCATGAACCTATATTGCCACCGATCTACTAAAAGCCAGTATTGATTCAAAAAATAATTTTAAATTATATTGTATTAAGCTATTATAATAACTAGATATTAATACCATAATAAATTTATTGCAATGTATAGTAACCTAACCATCAGCTTATCTTAGTATTAATAACTACCTAATAACTAATAAGATAAATAAAATATTCAATAATATTTTAAGTTGGTCAACTCTTCTCATAATAGTTTTTCTCAAAAAAAGGCTGAAGAGATACACTCAACATCTACTGAACTCAGTACGGTTACTTAATTTACCTCCCTTTCCGTATCTTCCTCTCTCTCTCTCTCTCTTTATAGTATATATATATATACTATAATCTTTGTCACTCATTTTCTCTCTTAAACTACTTATTTGATTATCTGGATTTTTTTTTTTTTTAAATGAAAGAGTAAAAAGCCTTTTTTCATTCTATGAATTAATGAAAATCAAGTTATTATTTTTTTTTAATAATCGGAAAATACTTACATAATATATTTTTTTTTTATTTGTCTTACAAATTATTAGTTATTTTTAGAAATTGATATTTTAGTAAATAGTTTTTGTAATATAACAGTTCAATACGTTTTTGTTATTTTGGGTTCACATTTTTGAACCTATATGAGTTGTTAGCTTTTAGTCCAGATTGAAAAGGAAATCAGATTTGAATCATTTAACAAAATAAATACTAAAAAAAAAAAAAAAAAAAAAATATTTAGTAAAATAAACAAAGCTAGGTATATAAAGTTGATATGTTGAAAAATAAATATCATCTATACTCTAAATCATAAACTCAAAAATATTATTTATCCTCATTCCCCATGTGTTATGTATATGTTAACAGTAGGCAATCAAATTTAACATGGATGCATTTTGTATGGTCAACGAAGTGTACGGGGATAGCTGGTATTTGTACAAGTACATTCATTTTACTTTTTCAAAAATAAAAGAACACAACAATTTCGAAAAATTGAAATGAAATATTTATTTTTTACTTAAATTTAGTTTTCTTCTACTCTCGAATCTTCTGTTTTTCCATTTTCACAGCTTAAAAATTCCATTTTTTAATTTTTTTTTTTTTTTAAATTCGCAGATTTAACAAATTATATATTGTTGAATCCAAAACCTAGAACTTAACATGTACGATGAACCGGAAAAATATGCATTTATAGCTTAAACACCCTTAAACAATCAAAAGGTCCACATTTTACATTTAAGCATTATATATTTTTATGTTAGATTATAATATTAATTTTTTTATGAGAGAAAATTAAAATAAAATGCAAAATGCGTTGCTTTAATTCCAATCCTAATCATTTATTTATTAAAACCACGTACCATACAATAAGTAATTTAATTTCAACTCGTTAGTCATTAATTAAATTTTAAGGTATAAAGGAAAATAAGTATAGTCAAAATAATAATATTAAACACGCGATGAAAGCTGCTTGAAATTTCTGTCAGTTCAAACGTAAAAACTAAAACCATAAAAAAAATGTTGATTTCTTCTCTAAATGTGTATTAAAGTTTAATTATTTTATTACGTAGACTACTTTTTAATTAGCTGCCTTTATTGATATTAAAATTTTTTTACTCTAGCTAGTGACCTTTTCGTTTTACCTTAATAATTTGTTCAAACTTCTTTAATATCTCTAAAATATCAATAGTTAGATGCTTTCAGAACGTGGGTTATCCTAAACAAAACTATTTAGCACAATTTTCCAAAATTGTACCATGGTTCAGTAGATAGCACAGTGTCTGCGATATAACTAAGACTCCACACAGAAAAGAAAAAAACATTAAAATTCTAAACTAAAACATTTAAACAACAATATAATTTTTGACGACTTACACAGTTTGTAAATTAATTAAACAATTTTACAGAATCATATATTTTTTTATAAGCTATTTAAATATTCAATGTAATTTTTTTTTTTTTTTTCATCAAACCAAATATAATAATATACAATGAATTTTAACATACATAACATTAAAAATATAATCCTGTAACTTTTATTTTACATAATCTAACATAAAAAATAATATTGATTGAAATAAATAAAAATAGAGTATGGTTTTTTAACTAAAACTATATAAATATAATATAGGTAACTAATATTATTCGTCAAAAGTATTAACTTGATTTAATCGTTTAATTTATCTATGTAAAATATAAATCAGTTAGTTTTAACTAAAGTTGTTCTCTTAATATCAAAAAATTAACCAAATATGATTAATATTTCACACAACATTCTATAAAACTATTGAATTAAATTAAGAATGTATGATATTCTTAACAAGAATAAATATCTATATATTTTCGGGATATATTAGAAAACATATTTTTTGGATTTTAATATTGAAAACATAAACACGATTAGATATAATATTCGTGTGATGAATAATACATTTTTTATTTGCTGCGGAAATTTAAATTGAATGTTATAATAATATAATAATATTATTTATAATAATTAATTATACTACTTATTAGAATAAGTAATAACATTTGAATTTTAAATCTTAATATAAAAAGAAGCATAATTCTGATTTTATAAAAAACATCATATGTACATTGCATATATATCTTGTATATTAATATTATACTAATATATAATGATATCATCATGCTAAACCTAATATCTATAATAATATGAATAATCTATACGGGTAATCGGATGTGGTTTTTTTGCAATCAGATTGAATTCCGGGAACCAATCATGGTTTTAATTGTTCAGCCCAACAGGTGAATATAAATATAGATGAAATCGGCCAAGAGAGTGTGGTCTGGTGTAAAATGGGTAAAATTATTAGTTAAACAAAAAAAAAAAAACAACATAACTAGCTGAAAGGCACTATACTATAAACAAGATTAAAATGTGGTTGAAACTATATTTCATAAGTAGTTATTGAATTAAGAAAATTGGCATGCAGTTGATAATTATCACGACGAACTTATAGACATATAAATAAACTATAAACAACAGTTTACCATAGAAATCTACAAGGAAATAAACTTTATTTAAAGTTTTAAAAAGATAATTTAGTTCAAAATTTGAAGAAGCGCTTGTTGAAATATTATATTATCACATCCATTAAAAATTTTAGTTCAGATCCAATCAACCGAAACCTAATTAATCAACTACTCCTTTTCTGTAGAGAAAATTTATGTTGGGTAATAATATAAAATTTTTCATGTTAAAAAAAAATTAATATAACGTATATTAATTGAAAGTTTAAAAAAGAAAAATCACTAATAAAATATTATATAATGCTCAAATGTTTATGAATTTATTTCTGATAAAATTGTATCGGTGAATACTACATAATATTTGACTAGATTATAAATTCGTATATTGAAAACATGTTAATTATAAAAGCTTAAGACATTTTTGTTTAAAAATATATAAGAATTATATTCAGTCGTAATTTATGTAATTTATAACTAAGTACCTATCATAAAATACGTTACTGAGTTTTCTTCTGTTAATAATTTACTATATAAATATTGTAAAAATCGGCCGATGTCAAAAATTGAAATTCATCAAAATGGTTTGTAAAATGGTAAAGCGAGTTCTCTGTTAATTAATGTGATACAAAAATAACAAATAAAGTGACTTAATTTTTAATCAGAATATAACAGTTTATTTACTTTTAAAAATCGAATACTTATAAATAAAAACAAGACAGATGATTATAGAAAAAAAAAATGAGGTACACTTTTCATTTAAACCAGAATTGTCTGAGAAAAACAGTCTTCATCACACTAAAAATTCCCAAGCCACAAAGTGGAACTATGAAGTTTGTGGTTATAAAGTCACTCGACAAAATGTTTAACTCAAATAAAAAAAATCCAACGTATTATTATGAGATCTGTCAAAACCAGAAAATGAACCTATGGATATGATATAATACTAGTACCAGATCTAGAGGTCACCTAATGTCTGTGAGTGTTGGTGACTGGTTTTGAATGCATTTTGTAAAATAAATAACTTTACAGAAAATTATTTTCATAAAAATGTTATATTTTTTGCTGGTCATCAGAACAAAGATAAAAACCAATCATCGAACATCAACATCTATAGTTTATTTATAATTGCATACCAATTAACAGTGAGTAAAGAACTTAAACAGTATAAAGCATTAATTTAATGAAACTGCAAGTGTAAATAATAATAAACAGCTTAAACTTATTCTACACACTCAAAAGTCAAAATATTTCAGCACCTGCAGATTGTCATGTAAAATTGACATATCAAAATGTCTATAGTTGTTAAATCTACATAGAACTTAATAATATATCGGATATAATTATAAACATGTTAATTGTTAATTGAAAACAAAGAGTTCTATAAACACGTTCAGTATTCATAATAATTTTGAATCGTGTTGTCGTGTTTCTGAAAAATAAAAGTTTGTTCGTTTTACCGTTATGTTTTGTACAAGTTGTTTCTACTGTAAAGTTATGGTTGTACTAGGAAGTCGTTTAGCATTCACAAACGTCAACCGAATCCAAACGGAATGAAAAATGTATACATGGGTACTTAAAATTATTTATTCTATGCTAAACATTTAAATGTTTATGGACTGAAGAATTAAAAAAATATATACTAATGATATATTATTACTATACTTTCTAAATGAACTTTTGTTATGTTAAATTATATTATGTGCATATATTTATAAGTTTATTCTGTGTAATAAAGCCAAATGGAGACGCAGTTAAAAAATTATTAAAATTATTCTTTTTACAATTATCGTTTAATTTTAATATGTTACGTATATTCAACAAATCCGGTTAACGTATTAAAACTGACTATTTGATTTAGTATCGGATAAATGCATTTATATGCTGAAGAATTTCTATTTATCGAGGGTTGAATATGGTTTTTTTTTCGTTTGTTTATTTGTTTTGGACAGAACCTTTTTTCGTACTGCGATTAAAACATTGCAGGCTTTCAAACCCAAGAACTTTACTGATTAATCTCTATTCATATTTTCTTATCGTTTTCATACTACAAAAAGCGTTTTATCACGTCTATATATATCTGTATATAATATATATATATATATATATATTACATATCCTTATATATCTGTATATATGTATGTATATTAATTATTGATCATTTTCTATTTGGCATATTGTACGCGGCTTAATTTTTCGACTCGGGAACAGCCCAATTAATATTGACGTTTTAAAAATGTCAAGCAGTTTTTTTTTTCACATAATATTATATACATAAGGTACGATATGTACCGAGTTTTATCAACAAAGAAACGTTTAATATAATACATGGTAAACTATATTACTTGACGTCAGTGGTTTAATCTACTACACAGTGACAACCAAACAAAAAAAAAAAACATCGAATACCGGACGGAGTGCAACTTATATACTTTGCAGCAACTTCTAACTTCTTTTCTAAAACATTCTTTTTACCAATACAAATAAACATACACATAAAATATAATATATATATATATAAATATTTAATATAACAATTTTAAAATGGGTTAGTACGTGGTAAGTGGTAACATTATCCAATTGCTCAATATAATTTGATGATGACGTAGTCCAATCACTCTACGGAGAAAAAAATTGCCCCAAAAAAAAATATGGAGCAATGTGCACTTTGAAACGTAGGTACTAAATTTTCCGTAACGTATATATGTAACACAATATACTTGTAGATTCACTTAACAACTACATGTTATTTAATACTTTCATATAACTTTACGCAATAGTGATTATTTTTACAAGACCTATGCAGTAAATTGGGTATATGGAAATTTAAAGCATTTTTAAATATATTTTATTTAATCAAATTAAAATGCATATAATTTTATATATTTTTACGATTCCATTATGTTTTATTAAAATAAAAGTAAATAATAATATCCCTAAATTATCTGAGATATTGCCTGCGGTTTGTGATAAAAGAACATAATATGTATATTTATTTTATGAATCAGATTTGTGGCACGTCGTTTGACGGCCGCCACCACCATTGCCGGTGCGACACGTTGAATGATTAACTGTACTCGCACAGTGATTGACCCTTTGACCCGTTTTGGGTCCGTCGGGATCCCGTTGAAAATTTACAACAATAAGTGTCATCTGTGACAACTTGGTGACCCGAAATCCTTTAACCTTTGGCTGAAGGACGGGTCGGTGCGGCTGGTCAGCCGCGGGGAAAATTTATTGCTCTGGTGAAAACGAGGGTATTGACCCCCCCATCACTACACCTTGCCGTCCCATCATCCACCCACAACACACGATCGCTCTCCGCCTGTATACGCCCCGGAAAGTCGAAATATCGGACGAGCGTATATATTCGACACGCTCACCGCTATTAATAATCCCTTTATCACAGCCCTTCCCGCTTCCGAGACTATATTTATCTGTATATATATATATATTTACAGTGCTATAATAGTAAACAATATGTTTGATACCAAGTTTGGAAATATAAGTAGAGGAATTATCAGGAAATACGAGATTTTGTATTTTTGAAAGTAAAAAGTATAATGACGTATTGTTACATAATACGTAAATCGGTATATGCATTAGACAATTTTAGCGACTATATTACTAAAGGTTAGGTATATGTTATTAGTACTACGACTATATACTGTTATATTATGTGTAACGTACCTATTATATTTATTATGTTATATTATGACATATCTACATAAATAGAAATACCTAACTTCAATCATGATATTATTAATATACATGTGTTCATGAGTTATGGATGAGTTATGAATATAGGTACACGCATTTACAGTTAAAAGTTTAAGCGTCTAGTCTAATAATGTCAGTACTGAATAGTCTCTATTTGTAATCCAAAACATCAATAATACATACAACTTTTTTTTTTTTATGAATGCTTTGGAAAATTTTTAATTATAATCCTTAGTTAATTTCCCTTCTTCCTTCCCGCCATAACACTCTATATTTTAAAATAACGTATTTGATCACTGGTGATCAAGTTCATCCAACAAAACGGTATTGAAATCCATTAACGATTTAAGTACATTCTGCAATTCAAACGGATTCTGACACATTCGGTGATTATGCCCACTAAGTATTGGAGTAAGAAGAAAATATGTCATACTAACAAGATTTGTCTTGCGAGGTTGCACTTCCAATTATTTAAAGTGACGAAATCGTTATTGTAATATTTTAAATTAAACAAAAAGTATTCATCATTTGGCTTTAGAAATTTACAATTATTTTAACGCAAAAATGTCCACGATAACTATTTTCAACAGTATTTATAATTTATTAGTTAAAATTCGTTTTTATTACAATTATATTCTACATAATAAAACATTAAATATTTAAATTCAGCACATTCACTGTAAATTGTTTAAATTACATAATTATAATAGGTACACATTTGTTTTTTCAACAGTAACAACAAGGTAGTTATAATAAAAAAAAATAATAATGATTTTGATTTTGCAACTTTTAAGAATTAACTTTAAGATTTACTTAAAAATAAATAAATTATATAACTAATGAATTTTACAAATAATAAGTTAACTGCAACGATTATAAAATGTAACCATATATGCTCCAAGTTATTAATATTAAAATTAATGTCTCCTTCAAAAATACAAAAATTATTTCAATCAAGTTTTTTTTATCCGTAATGATCAAACGTTACATTCTCTCATTGATACTACACAAAATAATTTAAATAATATATTAAAAATCAAATATTAATAGATATTATAATTTGTAAGTGTTGTATTACTTCTATTGAACAAAACTCACTATCCTCGCTTTTTACAAAATTAATTGATTCGATAAGCTTTAGTGTGTTTTATATCCATTCCTTGAAAAATATAGTGATTCATAATTTCGTATAACATAGAGAATTTCAGGTTAAGAAAAATTGCATAGACCCGAAGCATGTATATCCCAACGTCGTTCAGTGTACAAAGTAAATACGTCAAACGATTACAATAAAATATCATATAGTTTTAGGATGGAAACACTTTTATTATTGATTTAAAACAGACATCAAATATTTCACTTATCTGTGTTTAAAATCACTACTTTCTAGCATACCACCATCATACACACACAAACTTCTGTCAAAATATACGACAGCAGTGGGACTTTCACGTCTTATATTTACCATGACGGTGGCACGCAGTGTTTTATTACTGAGGTCAAATTATAATTATGTGGTCTCAGCATACTCGTTTCATTGTCCTGCCAACATTAATAACTTAATTTGGTAAATCCTTGTTTTATATTATAACCATAAATTATATACTGTCTATAATATACAATAAAATATATATAATTTTATAAGTTAATAAATGTGACACACAAAACTTCAATAGTCTAAATATTGAATTCATCAGTTATACTACAACAATTATGGACTTTGGCTTTTGTTAAACTAACTGTATTTGAATATTGTTGTCAATGAACCACTGTTTGTATCAAAGAAAAACTGTGTGTAGGTAGTATGTTTTTTTATTTGTATTATTATTATCATTATTATTGCTTATTGTTTTTTGGTTTTTTTTTTTTTAAAAAATGATTTTCACATCAGTGATTTATCAGTGTATCATTGACAATTTGACCAAGAATATTTTTTATAGTTATATACGTCATTTATTTTTAAGAAAAAAAATATATATTAAGCCCTTATTAAATATTTTAGTATTTAACACTAATACATTTATATTTTAATATATAAATTATTATAGTTAACTGATTATTTAAAAAAAAAAAAAAGGATAAAGAGAAAGCATACCTGCCTATTAAGAATGTCGATAAATATTTTTCTTTTAACGTTTTACCAAAACTATAATCACATTTATTTTTTAAAGTTTAATCATTGTTGAAGAAGGTTACTGATTGTAAAAAAAAAAAAAAAACAATATAAGATAATAATGCTAATAATAATAATGATAATGCTATATAAAACAATTTTAAAATATGACAGACATAAAAAGAAAATTGTGAAAAAATGTTAGTATTAAAATAAAGTATTCTGTATTAAATATTTTTATATTGTTTGATATGAATCTTAAAATAACAACAAATATTTGAGTGGATGATTAAAAGTAATATTTTATTTACAATATAAATATTAAACAATTATTATGAGAAATTGCTACGAGAATTAAATAAGGCTTTATAAAATATTAAAATTAACACATTTTGTGGAACTTTCTGAGATAAAGAAAAAATGTCGTTTTTTAAAAATGACAATAGGTATATTTTAAATTATAAAACTATAAGATAAAAACAAAATCTTTAGTTTATTTTAGCTTCAAATTTAAATCATTACTGTTAAAAAAGTTAATTTTAAATTAAAATGCTATAAAATAATTTATTTTTAAATATTATTAGTATAATAAAATAAATATGAAACGGATCAATCCAATCAGTTATTTTTCATAAAACAAATAGTTCTATAATATAAAAATTCTAAACTATCTTTAAAAAATCATATTGATAGTTACTTTTCTCTGTTCTCAACGAGTATATTTTATTTTATTTTTACAATTATTGTAAATTTTATTTGATTTTAATTCAAAAAAATAAATATTGAAAAAGAACATAATTGCATTTGTATACTCGTAAATTGTTGTAATATACGCATGACACTAAAACGTTTACTTAACATGCATATTATTTGTTCGTCCCGTGCCCATTTAAAACTTTAAATTCTGTGTTTTTTTATTATCTATAGAACAAACGTCTAGGTACCGATTTAAGTTGTCATTTTTTTGTCAAAATAATTTTACTACTAGTCAGTGAAACTTCGTGGTCTAAGTTATTAACAGCCAATACAACAGAGTATTTATTTATTTTTGTAATTTAACATTTTAAGTTCCGTTAGAATTACTCATTAATATTGTGTTCAATTTGTGAGTTAACGAACTGTATAAAATATAAATATATAATATACAAAATAAAATACAGAACAAACGTACATGATTAGAGTAATGTCAATGAAATATAATATTATATTTTATCTTAGTTTAAAACATTACGAATACACTGTGAGTGTTTTTGACATGGCACCTACACTTAATTTTTCAATTTTAGGATTGGAATGTTTTTGAAGCGTAAATTAATACTGATATACTGGTAATACAAATTGCAAGATATCTGTATAGTGTATTCATATAAACAAATCAAAGTGATCAGAGTAAAGTGTTTGATTTGTACCACGCACCATAATACAGCTTGTAAAGACCATTGTTAATTAATAACAAGATTAAGAGTTTTAGATTTAAGAGATTATATTATACCCAGATTTAAGTATCATATAAAACATATTTATTAAAAACCTTATTCTTCTAACAATCAGAATCCGTATAAACACCAACATTATCAACCAAAAATATAATTTTTGTATTATTTAAATTTGTAATACTTCTTCAGTAACATTTAATATTTTGGTCATTATAAAATAAAAAAAATATAAAATTAATATTGATTAAAATATTATAATTACATTTTAATACCATAACTGTATAATTTAGATCTGTGGCTTATAATATATTATGCACATGCCGTTTCATTTAAAATTTCAATTTGAAAACACATATTTGGATTCATGAGACCATAAACGTGTATAACTTGCAATTTTTGGTGAAAATAATATTGCTACGGAAATAATTACGATAATACGATAAATCTTCCTATTTTATGTGTTAATGGTACACAGAGTCAATTGAAATATGAAAAAAAAATACTAGATCCATTAATTATAACATTTATATTAATATTATTATTATATTAGCATGTCTTTTTTTTTTTAATCCTATTTAAAATTATGGTTTACTTAAATACTTAATATAAAACGCTGATAACGGTTTATTCTGAATTTTTATATATCAAAGTCCGTTCAGATAAAACCGTATATAATTGACCTTGAATATGGTTGGTAATATTAATAATATTTAAAAGAAAAAAAAACCCTATTTTTATATAATAACGTCAGAGAGTCTAATCGCGCACCTTATTAAGAATATATATTACACATACATAATAATAATAGTAATATTAATAACAAAATAAGCTATTTAGGTAGTATTATGTGCATCATATACAATATGAGTATATTATGTTAATAACAACCTTAAAACGGGAGTGAATTTAATTTATTGACGAGTTTATTAATTGGACTTCAATAAACCGTCAGTTGCTAATCCAAATCATTATTATCGATGTTATTATTCAATCGTATCAATATTATTACTATTATTAATATTGTTATTATCATTATTATCATTGTAGAACAACATCAAAACATTATATTGAGCCGGCGGACGTTTACCCAAATCTCATCTTTATATTTTGGTAATAATATAATGAACAGCGATATTGCAAAACATGCGATTGGACTATAATAATATAATGTTTGAATACTTACGTGGCTATAATAACTTTTATCGAATACGATTTCATAGGAATTTCTCATCGCATAAGATAATAATTATAATATGATGACGTAAATAGTCGACAGCATTATTAAAATATGTAATATGAATTATGATATAAACGTTATCATTTCAAAAGTTTTGCTAAGATTCTACAGGCTAAACTACAATATTATACGATGGTCTGAATTTTAGACTAGATTATACTCTAAAATGTCGACGATAAACAAAGCACAACACTTAATAATTATTATTTGCAGTGACAAAAAGTAGATCAACAGTTAACATACATTTTGTGAATCTTATTGTATACATAATACTAATTTAACGTAGTATGTTTCAGTTATACGGACACTAGGATTTAGAACTTATTCACACGACTGAGATATAACATTGTCGTAATTTTGGTATTTAATTGAGCTTTTTATTTCAAATGCCATATAGGTATTAGGTAATCATAATCTAAAATATTAAAAAAGAATTAAAATTCATCAATTTCCGAAGTAATTTTATTCATATAACTAATGAACTAATCATTTGAAATTTATAGAGCTATAAAAATTCTTAAAAACGTATACAATTTATAAAAGATAAAATACTTTAAAACTCTTTATAATTCTAAAATAAACGACATATAAGGTCAAGTATCTCCTGGTTTATGCAACTTTTAATCTCTTAATGAAATAAAGTATAAATCACGAAAATTAAACATTTTTTTTTGTAATGTTTTTTTTTTTTAATTTTTTCAAATTAGGCATTTAAAAAAAAATCTCCAAAAACATAATAATTTAAACCGCCTTGAAAATACGAAAAATTTGTTGAAAGTATATGATAGGGTTATTGGGTTCCGTAAAACAAACTACAATCGATTTAGAAATGTTACACATCAAATAGTTTTCGATCTGCAGTCAAATATATTTATATAGATGTAATTTTTTTTAATAGGATTATAAATATTATGAAATACCATTTAAATAATGTTGAATATTATGCTAAATATTTTTACCTGGATCCAACGATAATAATAGGTGCTTTAAAATAATGGTTTATAATAAGGTAAAACATACCATTATATATATATATATATATATTATTTTTAAATTAATTTGATCAAATATGGTATTAAAACTCCAAATTATTATAAATTTATTCATATTTTGTAGATATAATATATTTTGTATTCTATTAAAATACATTTATGTATGGATGAAATAAATAATTTAATATTACTATAATAATATAATATTATACTATAGATACATGTTATTACATTTGGGAAAAGGTGATTCTGGTATTTTTTTTTTTTTTTTTTTTATTATTATTATTAAATTAAATCTAATCTTACTAATTTTAGTGTAAAATGCATATACTTTTTAATATCCTCAACTTAAAAAAAATATATATTGAATTCATTTCGCAGACATTTGTATCTTGCAAAAATTTGTTTAACATATTATTATGAAATATCTGCCCTTCTCGATGCTTTTAAGTATCCGTAAAAGTTTATGATCCATTAAAATTAACATACATAAAAAGTTTAAGAAAAAAAACCTTTTTGCAATCGGTACACGTTTGTTAGTATGAACTACATAAACACTACCATGAATCTCTATACTCGGTTTTGCCGCTCGTTGAAACCGTTCCGGTATAGCTTTTTGTTATTTTTATTTGACTTAAAACTTGAATTTCCATAAACTCTCTAAGGAATAAATCGAATATATTTTAAATCGATTTAAGTAAAAATATATTTATTAGCTTAGAAGATGACAATTTCATTTGAATTATATTGCTGTTAAGATTTTTTTTTTTTTTTTGAAAATTAATGACCCTCATTTGTATGTCAAATTAAATGTGTAGAATATGGTGGCATATACTTTTGATTTTAAATTCTAAAATAGATAGGATCATATGCATATAATATCAAACTAACGTTTTATTCATAACATTAAAGTTTTGACTGAATTAACGGACAGAAGTTAGGTATTAATTTATTATTTATTTTTGAATAAAAATTCCCATTCCTCCTATAAACACTTTCAATAATTAATAAACCATTAGTTCGTCATATTGAATAAATAATGATATGCATCAAAATGTTCATAAAATTATTATTCTCCTCAATAATAAAACATTTTTTTTTTTTTTTTAGAATACTATATACTACTGTAATACTTAGTGTTCTGATGACAAATCAAATAAACCTCGATGCCATACAATAATATTATTATAATAAAAAAGTATTCCAATTTATTACATTTGTGGCCATTGATTAATTAATTTACATTTAAAGAAATACACTTTATATTAATAATGTACACATATTATTATAACGTCATAATATTATTATACACTGTTGTAGTATGTGTATAATACGGCTATAACTGTGAGTTGATCGTTACTAACGCGACAATCTGTCATCGTCAGGTGTAATGCTTTCAACAATTATAATAATGCGTCGCAAAATATTATTTTCTGTCTAATATACTACAACTACAAGCTGAATTTTAGTCGTTCAGAAATCAAAATATTCTCGCTTGTAAGACATACATGTCAGACTTATGGTTTGTGGTGAGGAGTGGGAGGGTAGTGTAGATCGACATCTGAAACATGACATTATAAGGATAGAGTTTCCCCAAAATGGCAATATATTGTTTTTTAAGAATTACAAAATATAATTAGTTTCTGGTTGTCATCCACCAATTCTACTCGTAAATTCACGAATTGTCACAGTAAACGTATTTTATTGACAGCAATGCTTTATTAGTGAAGAAAACGTAATACTATTTATTTTTTTTCCAAACAGCTTGCTCAAAACAACTAGGTACACTGTTCAATGGTTTTTCTTTATTTTATTATACCAAATCTTCATTGAATAGACAGATCAAAGAAAATTCTCACTCAATTGATAAACAAAAACTATACGTCAATACTGAGATAGCTGTTTAATTTCGTTTGAATGTAAAAATGAATAATTATTATTAATTATTTATTAGTTCAGCTCCTGTAGATTTGACCATTGCACATTGATGTATACATATTATATATATATATATATATATATTCTTTTGTTTATTTTTTATATACACAGCAATCAATATAGCCATAAATAATTTTAAAAAAATCATCTGAATAATCTAGATCTTCCACTGTAAATCATATATATATATATATAATATGAATACTGTATATGTATATAAAATTGTAAAATCATAATAAAATTATTATATTTTTAGTAAAATACATCCATTTAGTATTATTATTATTATTTTTATTTTTGTAAAATAAAGTTAAAACTCACTTCTCTCTATATAATTATGTTTATGCAAGCTAATACATGCTAATTTGTTTATGAATTAATAGTGTACATAAGTAAAATATCATCTTAAACGGTTGATACATTTTTATCAACACGACGGCTCCACGTGATTCCTTGTTTTCGTTAATTTTTATAATACTCTTTTGCACAGAAGTAATCGGTATGTGGATCGAGTTAGTCATAACAATATTAATACTATATAAAATTAAATTTGTTAGTGTAATTTTTCGTAGTTGAAATCGTGATTTTGACAAACTTTCGAATTTCGATTATCGCGATATGATACACCGACACTTTACACTTTCACAAGCCGCGCGTATCCACCATTCTACGAAAGGGACCGCCGAGGGTCCTCGAAACAACCTCAGAATTTGAAACAGTACTATAATACTATGTATATAGTATTATTTTATATATATGCATATAATGCACATCGTATACATATAGGCTATATAACGATATTATTATTTTTAGTTTTAAGTTCTAGAAGTTTATGCATTTGCATATTTTCATTTATCTGTACTACAAATTGATTGATATACATTAAATTCAAATCACACTCTGACAAGTTCAAAAATAACATTTCATATTTATGTATAATATGAGGTTTTTATTTATTGTATAAAGATGATATACCTACACCAAGCATACTCACCCTTATTTATCTTCAACAATGCAGTTATTTAAAATCTTATTTTTAGAAGTTTTAAATATACATTTTTAATATTAAGAAAATTATTTATACATTCTATACACAATAAACTATACTTAGTCTGTACTTAAAAATTCTTGAAATTGTATTTACACTTAACGAGTGTTTTTTAGAGATAAAAACTTTTATTTTTCAATAAATAACACATTTTTACAGTAAATTATATTTTTTATAAAAATGTTAAAAGTATTAAAATACAAATTTGAACGATTAGTTTTTAAATTATTTAACTTTGTATACTCATTAGTATTTTTTCAAGACCTAAAGGTCTATGATAATTATTGGTTTCGAAGATGATTGTATGATGAATAATATGGTGAGTTTAAAAATGTAAGAAATTAATATTTATCAAAATTTATGATTTGTAAAAAAAAAATTTCAAAAATACTAGATCTATAATTTATACATTTTTATTTCTTTAATATTGTCCTTTATACAGAATATATATTCTACTAACTAAAAAACTACTCATTTGAATTTTGAATCAGGTACATCAATATTTTTACTAAAATAATTAACATAATAGTTTAAAACAAAAATTTCAGATTTTCAATTGAAAAGCATAATTTTGTTTAATCACTTAAAATCATGTATTTTTATATCTTCATTAAAAAATACTAAATATCTCAAGAATTTTAAAAAATGGTCTCTAGGTATATTTAAAAATTCTAAGAAACTAAATTTAAATAAATTCATTAACAAATGAAATAATAGGTGTGAGCATATTCAACAAATTACTTTGTAAAAAAATAAAATGCATATTTTTAAATACAATTATACAGTTTAACAGCATGATTGAGAATATATAGGTATATATATTTTTAATTAATTATTATAGTCGCATCAAATAAAATCTATATTCTCGGTGTATGTTTAAATTATGTAAGTATAGAATAATAAAAAAAAATAATAACTAAAAAAATGTCACGATTTGCAAATGGAAAAGTATATTTCAAGTTACACCATCCACGAAGAATACGGTTAAATCCTATTAAGATAATACAGTACATATTATTATACGTTTTTTAATCGTCGATTATTGTTTGTTACAAAATCTATCAAAATCCTAATACCTTAATTATTTATGTTAACTGCAGTGCTTAGAAAAGGTATTAATTTTTATGTTAATTATTTTGGTATAATACCTTTAAATTGAATACCACTACATATTTTTAAATATTAAAATAATAATATCAAGCGTATTTCAATAGTTTTTGTATACGCACTTTCTATATTTTGATATATTTTGGTTATTATTATTTTGTAGAACTTACTATATTTTATAGAGCACTATAATATAATCTAACATTATATACACGTATAGTATGTTACATAATCACAGTCGATAAGTCGCACGGGGGTGGTTTTACAACTACAACAACGGTTTTATTTTATTATTATTATTATTTTTTTTATTTATTATTATCTCGGCGTAGGTATACAACATTATATCGTTCGCTCGATCTCAGCACCACCATACCGCGCTCCTTGGACTGTGATAGTCTTTTGTCGTATCCCGCCGTACCCCCATCTTTTCGTTTTTTCCACCCCCACCCCTATTCGATACCCTAAGGCTGCTGCTATCGTAAGCAACTCGGAAATATATATTTAAGGTCACGCGACGCGGTGGGGGAGACATTTTTTTTACAGAAAAAAAATAACCTATAGCGCGATATTAAAATATTTGTAGGGTTCGCGAGGGCGTGTGTGCACAATGGAAAAACGAACAACGGCGTAACCGCGTACGTATAATATAGTGGTGGTAAGGGTTGTACAGCGTAGTGTATATACGCGCGCAGGACGGTACCAGTCGTCGTCGTCGAGTGGAGCCTTCCAGCTACGGCGGTGGCAGCAAAGAAGTACTCGAGATTTCGCGCACTTGCATAAAATCTCACGCATTACGGTTGAAAAATCTCTTTTACATATACGCGTGTTATAGGGGTCTCTCTGGTTCTACTACCCTTTCCACCTACAAATTCGCCCTCTCACCGGCGTATGAACGTACCCAAGTCTCGCGCTCGGTCGCTGCAGCTATTTTATTTTTTAGTTGTTTTTTTTTGTATGAACATTATTTGAATAATAATAATACCAGCAGCAGTAGCAATCGAGCGTCTGGCTATGAAAATGATACGTGCATAATATTATTATTGTAGTATATTTTGTACTACTCGTACAAAATATACTCGTTTGTACTACTGGCTTGCTACTCGCTATTCTCGGGTGCCTAAAAACATAATATTTATTTTTTTCTATTTCGTTGTTCACCGCACTTAAAATGATATCAACGCGCTTACGGTTGCGTGTACAGACGTGGTCAGTGTATGTCCTGCAAAGTTAGAAGTGACATTAAATAGTTTTCATGAGTGACCTTATAATCACGGTTTTTATACATAAGTGTTAGGTATATAATTATCGTTACTCGGGACTAATTCAATTTAGTTTCCGAAACGTGTTTTGTACAATGTCCCACACCTTATTACGAAGTAAACTTTATTCAAATTGAAGGTCATTCCATAAAATTATTTAGTGTAACCTTTTATGTGTTGGACAGTAAACTATATAAGAATATACATTCATAGTAGGTTTAGTGTAACCTGTAGGTAATATTAACATTCGCCAATGATATATCACACTGAGCTGATCTGAATAGCGGTTCGTCATTATTCATCTAAATTTAAAAAAAAAAAAAAACTATATTCATTAAATATTGTATTCATCTAATTTACCCCGGCTGTATTCTTTTTAGGATAATAAATCTGGTCTCTCGGGAAAATTACGATAGTATAATATTAACAAACAGCAAAAGAAAACGTGGTGGTTGGTTGAGACGGTGGTGGTGTAGTGAGGGACCCCGAGAGAAAATTAAAAGACGGGCAGCGATTACGGGTGAGCCGAGTAAAATTAATGAATGGATTTATCGTCAGCAGTTGATCGTGTCTACTTAGGATAGACCCGAATGATTAATTGAGGTCAAGTGTTCAGTGAATATGGTCAATGGAACGATGGGAGAAAAGTAGGTACCTATTGCAAAGACAACATATACTGTAGAGTAAACCAGTAATAATACAAAATACCTAATCTACCACTAACCGAAATAAAGACAAAAGTATATAAATTAAAAATGTTCTCTTGGTGGAGTGTATATTCTCATAATTACAGAATATACACAGAATATCAGAAATATAATTTACTTTTGACAGATTGGCTTATAACAATAACTATAAAATTATACGTTTTAACATGATGTATCCATCAATCTTGTGTATATATACATCTAATAATGATTTAAATCTACACGATAATTATCGAAAATCGAACATCGAAAATCCACATTTGTATTAGCTTACTTTGGATATTCAATGTTTTACAAACTGTAAATCTTAGTTTAACAAAAATTCTACAATTCAAAAGGGTTGACCTTCGTACTGGTCGCTATAGCAATAGTGTACAGTAAAACCTCTGAATAGTAAATGTTCTCGGTCACCGAAATTTTGTACGCTATTAGAAGAGGTGAATTTTTCTAATTTATAAAAAATAAATGTGTAAAAGAAAAAAAATATACACAAGTTTGAATTAAATCATAACAAAATTGTTTAATAATTTAATGATATAATAATTTTAATGTTTAAACAATAATATATATTCAATTTAGTTAAATATAAACCAAAAAAAAAAAAAAAGGAATGTATACATACTCTATACACGCATAAAAATAATTCGATTCGGTGTGAAAAACTCAGTTTTTGGTTAAGTTCATTATCGTTATACTACTGTAAACGCGTTATTTCGTTTTTTTTTTTTTTTTAATTAATATTAAAACAGGTTAAAACTATAATTTGGAGATTTTTCCATTGAAAATTTCTTCGCTCCTAAATAAAACGTCCTATACTGGGAGATGTTTGCTATTAGCTTAAGTCTTTTAAAGGATTATATAATAAAAAATTTTAAATTATGAAGAAAATTAACATTTAAAAGAAAAAAAAATACTTTCTTGGTATAATATTGTATGCAATTGAATTATTTATTTTCTTCCACGTAAGAAACTCAAAAACTTATATTGGTATAGATAAATTGTGTCTCCTTAATAACACTTAATATTTATGTATATTTAAATTCTCGTAGTTAATTTACCAAAAATAACATTAAATGTCTTATTAAATAATTTCTATAGAATATAATTTCATTAAAACTTAATAATAACTGTATCGGTATGGAATATATTTTTTTTCAAATGACTCTTATTTGAATTGATCTTTTATCGGTTGATTATATTCGTATCAACTACCTCAAGGTATACTGTACATATGAAAAGTTCAATAAACCACTTGTTATCTTACACTAAACCACACAAGCTTAATAATAACATAGAAACTATCAGAGAAGTAAATCATATTTCAATTGACTAAAATCGTGATTCATAATATTATTAATAAATTTTTAAGCACAAAATATTTTTAACACTATTAAAATAATCTTTAAGCTTTCATAAATGATTATTATTATACAAACTTGAATAATAATGGAATCGTTGGAAACGAAATGAACACACACAATAACGAAGTCTCGAACACTGCACTCTCTCTAAATGATTATAATGAACACTTAAAACGTTTTCCAGTTACGCGATAATCAGCATAGTTTATACATTTTTCTTTACGGTATTTTTCACAAACACGGACTAATAATAATTGTTTTATTCACTTAAATGTTGATGTTAATGTTTGATGAAAAAACAATACAAATTTAATTATAGGAATATTTTTCATTTTCATTTATATATTATAATATAATAATATTTTATTACTTTATTGATTTAACACACCAATTAAAAATTTAATAAATTTATTTAATTAGAATGATAATTATTTCCAAAAAAAATGCGTTCATGACCATTACAAGCATTTTAATTGAATCCTTTTCACGCATGCGTAAACACGTTTATGATAGCAAAGAACAATTTTTTTTCTTTGATATTTCTAAATTATTAAAACTCATATTTCGGTATAAGATGATTTTCGAAGTAGGTACAAAATATTATACTTATACAACAATCGAATTTCCTACATATAGGCGCTGAATGTTTATGCTTATTATTTAAATTTAACCAAATAAGGTATAGTAAAATTGAATCGATTATATCAAATGCATTGACTGATGTGCTTAAAATTTTACAAATTTTGCAGTGCGCTTATAAAATTAATAAAAAATTTGTTTTGTGTAATTTAACTCCATTCCATTGAAATGCGATTACTATTAGAGTTATATACTTTGAAATTGTTTTGTTTATTAGTTTTTTTTTTTATTAATAATCTATATTTAAATTTTCCACTGTAGTTTGATAATATTACGATGTATGCAGGACGCAGATAGTACGCCACATCATATTTTTAAGTTAGGCTATAATATTTTGTATGTTTAATATATTAAAAGGTCTAATAACTAGTAAAAATACATTTTTTGTCTACAAAAATTTGTTTTATGATCATTTAAAAGTATTAATATAATTACGCAAGGAAATTATTAAAAAAAAGTTTATAATTTTTGGGAAAATTAATATTTATAGTTAAAGTAAACACCATGCATAGAATTACATAATATCATCAAATTTCTTAGTCTATCAAAATTGTATTACAGAGTTCCGAAATGGTTCCTATTGTAATATATACTTTTTTGTAAAGAAATAAGTACATTGTAAATAACACCATTAATAAAAAGTTGTGATTCGTATAATAATTACGAACAACTTTGAATTATACTATCAATTTATATAAATAGCTCATGTCTATGTTAAGACATTTAGTATTGAACGTTAAAAATATAAGAATTAGAAATAAATATGATATAATTAAGTAAATTTCCAACGTAGATTTTTATACAAATGTTTAGTTATTATAATTTATGTTATTTGAAATACGACTGTTATTGATAATTATATTTTTAACTGAGTAAGGATGTTGCCATTTAAATAAAGTTAGTAAATTATGTGCGTTTCGATTAAAATTAAACAAGATTAGAATTATTGATATTACTATATAATGACTTTTGAAACATAAAATAATGATTTTACAATATATGTTGAATTTTTCTCATCAACCATAATAAATGGACATATCCGGTTTTTTGGAATTCTAATACAGTCAATATTGTTATTAATGCACATTTACTTTTAAGCATAGACCTCATATCATTTATATATATCTTGTCTACAGTAATATATTATATATAATATGATATATTATAGTTTAATCTTTTTATTGTGGGGAAAAACAATTTTATGTCTAATGGATATGACTTGCATTTTGTTGCCGGGTATTTTATAATATACGGTATACCCAAATTAAAAAAAAAAAAAAAAAAAACATTTACAATAATAATGCACAAATCTATAAGACTAAAAAAAAAATGTGGCGTTTGGGATATAATATAACTGTTATTTTATTATTTTGTTTACCAGCTCAACTCATGCATAGATTTTTGGCTGACGGTATACGTTTAGTTGAGTATTGAAAATTCCATTTGGACAAGGGGCACCTATCTGTTATATATGGTTTCTAAATTCCAACCTCACTCAATTGTCGTTCCTAGTTTTCACCACACATCAGTAAGTACGTTAGAAATAGCGTTTTATCACTCGAATAAGAAAGAGATAAACGCTGATTAAAAAAGAAAAAAATAATAATAATTAAATTAATACGAACTTAATAAAAAAAAATATATAATATTTTAATGAAAACGAATTCAAATGAGTAAATTTGTTCCGAAGTTACAACTTTGAGAAAGTGTCAGGATCGACAAGATAAACACTGTACAAGAGGCCCATTATCTCCGAGAGAAGGACATAATATGTCACGGCTAAGCCATACTATAAAGTGATACGATAAAGCGTGTAATCATCAAAAAAAAAAGATTTTTTTTTATTATTATTATCATCACTTTTATTTTTGGTTTTGTGTTCCGGTTCTGTACAACAATGAAACAATCATTTCCTACGACGTATTGCCGAATGTTGTCATAGCAACGACAATATTGAGACATTGATGAGCCCGATAATTACACTGATAAGATGGGTCCTTATTGATTTCTCTCCGACCTGTCAATTTGGCCTAGTTTTAGAATATTTCCATTTGTTTCAAATTAATCAAATGTTAGATTTAAAAGCGATAGTAGTAGTTACTGAAAAAATGCTGTTGCGATTACGTATTTCAATCAAACACAAAAAAAGTACTGAACTTGTATGAAAAGATAATAATGTATAAATAATATAATAATACAATATTATCTAAGTTTTATAAAATTATCATCAAAAATTAAAAGTTAAATTAAAAAATAATACCTAATAATATAAAAAATGTTTAAATGTTTTTCAATGAAATTAACATAACAAATTGTAAACATTTGTTTTATTTTAATATACCTATATAATATATTTTCACTCGCTTTTGTATTAAAAACAATACAAATTAACCATACAAATTTAGATTGAAATGATTTGAAGTAGTACATTATTATTTATTATCTAACCTTATATGGTTCTTTAAAAATAGTTTATTAAACAAAATATTGCTTATTTTTGAAAAAAAAAATCGTGTACTTCGAAATCGTTGTAAAAACAATAGCTTCCATATCACATTCAATTCTTGAAGTACACAATAATTGAATTTATTATTAATTAATTACATAACTTCTATAAATTACTAAAGTTACTGAACCAACTTTTAATCATGAAAACTCTTTAAAACTAAGCCTCGTGGTTATTAAAACCCAGAAAATATTGATCATGTTGAATTTCTATAAATGCACTCGAAGAAGAAATATAATATAATATCAGTATACGCGTTTATTTATTAATAATTAATATTATTTATTATTTATAGTGGTGAGTCTAATTTTTTTCTTTTAAAATCATTTATTTTATTATTTTGATTTTAATGCACTATATTAAAATTTTGATTTATCTGCATCGCGGCACAGTCACTTAATACCGTTTAATGTAATTTATTGTTTGTCCCTTATTAGTTATTAGTAAAATGAGTTTATCATCGGTCATACATCTAGGCATATTCATAAGGCTGAATAAGCCTGAATAGATTTCTGAACAAAACTTTGGAACTATAGTATATTATATACGATGTTTGTTGATTCAAATATAATTTTAGTATTTATTACACAGCAGTACACCACATCCTACGAATATTACATAAATAATTTGCATTAATGAGATAACTCGCTATTACGGAATTGGTTTTTTTTTTTTTTTTTAATTCAAACACACATTACAGATTCTACTTGAACATTTTCCATTAAGAAAATTTGATACCAACTTGTCTTTATCTAACACATGCCAAGACATAGAAATTTAGTAATATTCTTATGAAAACTTACTGAACGATCGAGTGAAACGATACAAATTATCGAAATAGATTTGAATTTTTTTCATCAAGTCTACTAGAGGTCAACTTTTCCATTTTTTAGATTTTTTGAATATAAATTCTTCAAAAATTTAAAGATTTATTATTTTTATTTTTTAATTTAGAGGTGCTTCATCTTTATTTTCTATACTGTAATTACGCAATAATACTGGCTTAATAATTTCTTATCTTTCTGTTCAAAAAATCATAAACATGATATTATTATGGCATAATTTAATTATATTTATACTATATCATTAAAATTTATACTAAAATGAAGCGAGAAAAAAGTGTTAAAAACTCTCATCCCATAATCACTAACAGAAATCAGCAACAAATTTTATTAAAGGATAATTTGAGAAATTTGAAAATTTTATATATAGATTTATAAAAGAAATAATAGTAATAAATGTTAATGAATACATTATTTATCTCACTTCCAAGAAAAAAAAATGGAAAAAATGCATTTCTTGTGTCAGCAGAGCAAATAAACTTTATCCGTAAGTACGTATCACAATTTGCTGACCACTGATCCATAATAATAGTGTCTGGATTTTTTCGTTTTACTAAACTGGTCCTTAACATTAACAAATGTTAAACTTCGATGTTCGATCTCTGTAAATTGAGACCATATACTACTACAATTACATGTAATTCGTTGAATACCACCAATTACCTCTACGTTGAATTGTTTTTTTATCATGTCCAAATTAATGAGGTACGATATCGACAATATTAACAATAATTGATGTAAACTTACAGTCGTGCATACTACGTTAGAAATAGCAGTATAACACATAATAATAAATTCAATATTGTGATTATTTGTACTTTAGCCGAAAGTAAAATCACGATGCCCTCGTGTATAAGATCGGATATTATTTATGTATACAGTAAAAAAAAATATATATATAAAAAATTAACGATATCACCTTAACTACAACACAATAATCCACTTTTGGTGTGTTGCTCGCATAGAAGCAATGGATGATCGTATATATTTAATAATATGATGTATAGCATAGGTACGCAATGCAGTATTTATACGATTCGAGGCAAAAGCCAATAAATATAAACACAAAACATACCTACGTTTACGACTTTTCATCACAACTCACGCGCAGTTGTCGGGAGCCTATAATATAATATTATGTATATTATAAGCCAACCCACGTCGCGGGAGGTTTCCATTAAATGAGACGTATTCATTACGCACAAACATTCGAATTTTGATTAGGACAGCGGCGGCGTTCTGTGAGTCACGTATATTAATAATAATAAAAAAAAATACTATAGTTGTAGTAGGTAGTAAGTAAATTTACTCTGCTGCACTATTTCAAGTAGCTACATTGTGTGAAATCTTACGTGATATTTCGTTTGAATCATTTAGTAAAATAAATTCCTCTGCACGAACAAACGCAAAAGCGAATCTCTATCATTACCTATGCATAATATAATGTTTGGGTGTACCTAAAACACACATTTTCCATGAATAATAAATCGAAAACGTGTCGGTAATTGTCCAATAAACATATAGGTAGGTATCCACAAAACGTAACGGGTTCGTATGTGTTATAACTTGAAGACTTGCATTAAAATATCATGTCATGTCTGGTGTATTCAACGTTTAAGAGTACTTTGAATCCAAACGAAATTACAACTATTACAAACCAAATTGTTTGAATAATATCTACGCATTGCCACGGAGTATAGTAGGTTGGTACTTAGTATAATTTAATGTTATGTACACACGTCACACGGAAATTGAATAAACACGCAACGAGCTTGCTTTTTATTCGTTATGATTTTTTTCGCATATACATTATATTATATTATACCATCATCATCATCACGTTGTGTATATTTAGTATATTATTGCGATTTCAAAGTTTATTAAAATAATAATTTGATTGAAATATAATATTGTGTATTGAATTATTAAAAGTATACAGGAAAAAATTGTAATAATATTACATCCTATACTCGTATTATACGTATATTATGTCATAAAAAATATTTTCAATAAGTAATAATATAATAGAACGACCATATTTACAGTTGACTCTTTATACACGTTTAATTATAATTTATAAAATTCTATCCGAAATGTTAAATTAAATAGCAATTATTTGGAATTAATTATTTTCTGTTTTGTGCAAGCATATCGTACTACAATATTAACAGTAGCTGGTACTTATAAAATAATAAAAATTCGCGTACGTATTTCAAACTACCAGATCTTAATGACAGAATCGAATCGAACCTTTGAAATTCACTGTAAGCTAACAGTCATGTTATAATACTCTATATTCAATATTATGTTCTATACTACATAGTACATATATGTTATATAGTTTGTATGTATATTGACCTAAAATGATTTTGGAATTTACTCATAAAGTCACAATAAGCATTTTATTAATTATTCATTCACCAGCTAGGACTTTTTTATTTGTTTTAATAAATAAAAACGTCACTTTTTATAATGTAAATGAAAAATTAAATTTTATATTGGTATTGGTAACAATTGGAAAAAAGCGTTTATTATTATTATGTCCAATCATAAAAATAATATTTTATTATGACAGTATTTAAGACGGATAAAAAATATTTGCTATTTGTTTCGTCTTGGAGTGATTTATAATATAAGTAAGTTAGGTATAAAATAATATACCTTCATATATTGTATATTATAATATAGTATTAAAGTTGGTTTGTATGCGACGCAGGCTTTAAATGTGAAATTCATAAGTCATAACAGTATTATAATGAACTCAAAAATTTGAATTATTTATTAAATATACTTAGTAAAAACTTTATACGGGTTATTCAAATTATTTATTTATTTATTTTTTTTGGAAAATGCGAAATTTTTTTTATCGAATCACAATAACCCAACACTACCATACACTTACTCACTTCTAAAAAAAAAAAAAAAATAAGAAAAAGAAGAAAAATGTTAAAACGTATGCATATGCATTTTTTTTTTTTTTTTTTTTGAAATTTATGTAATCGTTTGTATGTATGTAGTATTGTAGTTATATAGTAATAATTTTTTTTTTTTACAAATTCGATTCATTCATACTAGGATTAAGCATCATCATTGTTAATGTTATTATATTTTATTACACTATTACAGTTGTATTTGCTTACTTATACTTCAATGGTCAGTAAATATAGACCTTTCCACAGCATAAAAAATGAAAGACTATTTTTTTAAAAATAATTTGGCATTAGTTTACCACATTTAAGTATAACATAAATATACTAAGTAAACATTTAGTATATATTATATAGAGTTCAATAACACCTAATATTATTTAATTGTTTACTTTATAAATTAATAGAATTATATTTGGAAAGTATACCTCTACTCAATCAAATTTTAAAATTGAACCTAAGAAATTACATACATGTAGGTATTTAAATATCGTATAATGTGAATACTGAAGTTATATCTGTTATAGAATAAAGTATTGTAGATATTTTATATTATAAATAACCAAAGAAATCTAAAAATATAATAAACCATTGCTATTTTTTGTATGTTGTATATTGTATGAAACCATAGAAATTAAAAACGGTGAAATATATTTTTTAAATAAATACAAACAAATTACGAGTAAATATAGTATATAATATAAAATAAATTAAAAACTGAAGTTAATATATCGTGATTTTTAGTTATAAATCATCATGTTTGTTTAATGTTAAGTCGAAAAAAATTGTTGTAGGATGTGTGTGTAATATTGTTTACCTACTAAACGATCTATCTTATCTTAATCCTTTGCACAGTAGGGGTTTCTTCGTGGCGATTTATAGCAGGCACACCACTACGCCTTTGACCACTCAACTACACAACAAGCAATAAATATATTTACCACAAACGAAAATTCTAAAACCACCTATTGGGTATATCGTTACATTATACTGGCCATCAATAGTTTTAATTAGGTTATAATCTAGGGTGTCTTTCATCGTGCGTTAAAGTGAAACATAATATTATAAGTATGTAATCTATATTATGTGACATGATTGTAATAACGATCTTGTACATTTTATAGTAGGTATCTATTATAGAACATACTATGTTCAACACAGTATTTTCATAATATTAAGTACTAGTTACTTAAATCACTTGCAAATCAAGTATCCTTTGCAATTTCAGCAATTACAGAGCGATTCTTATTTTCAAAGTATGAGTTAAGATAGTAAGCCAATTTATATACACTATATATGTATACTAATTAAAACGTTAACTTGCTTAAACGAATATAGAACACTCGTCATATTTGGTCAAGCTATAATTGAAAATATTTTACTTTCATAAAATAATATATTATGTAAATTTTTGATTCGTTATCACTCAGAAAATATTTATTTAACACATATTGTCCATCCAACGTTTCAATAACTCTAAATCTTAAATGTTTAAGCAATAATGAAAAAAGTATTAAATCGTTTGTCAAAAATCTGATTTGTGCAAAAATTCCAATTTTTACTTTATTTTTGTTTGTTTTTCCATATTATAAGATAAGTATTGAGAATTTTTAAGTTTCACCAGTTCAAATTTTAATCTAAATTCAATTTTATATCCAAAACCTTCTTTAATTTAGAAAAATAAAAACTTTTTATCCATAACTTATCATTTGTGTACTCATTCACAAAAAAATAAACAAATAATACATTATATAAAAACTGATAACATATGTATAATGTATGTGAAATAATATTGAATTACGCTAATAACCATAATAATTTAAATTCATTTATAAAAACTAGTGTATGACTTTATTAATTATTATTTAAATTAACCATACTTAATTATTAGTTTATTACAGATAAATTTCACTCGTGTGAAAATGTTGTATATTATTTATTTTTAAGTATGTCTGAAGTCATAGTAGGATCTTTTTCTACAGTAAATTATTTTTCCATGGTGTAATCAAGCGACAACTAAAAATATCACTGATATATTGTAATGGCTTATTCAATTTATTTTCGTTTTATTAATATTTTGGTCAAGCTTAAAATTGTATAAATTAGGTTTCCTTAGAAACTGATGTGTGGCTTCTATTAGAATACTTGGCTACTGGTAATAATATTTACAATTGGCATAATGGTATGCTGTTTCCGAAATAATAGGTGCTTTGGCGTAGATTATTGGTATGACCCAAATAAATAAAACCTCAAACTACCTACGTCCAATACAGAATTGGTGCACCGACCGGCTTTTAACGATAAAAAAATATAATAATACTTCCAGAACGAATAGTAGTATACAGTTCTTAATTAAAACCTTTCAATTGTACTTCGACGGCGTGCAAATTGATTTTGGAATGTTTAACAGTAGTTTTCAATTGTTAATTTCCACCCAACACCATTCAACTGATAATTATAACTGTTATTGAAGTTATTGTTGTTATTATTTATATTTTTTGTTAAAAAAGTATTTTTAGTATTTTTTCACCCAATGCTTTAACATAAAAATTCAAATTATTTTTTTTTTAATCAATAACTTATAATTAATAATATCGTATACTTCCTTCCTACTTTTCTAATTTGACCACATTTACGGTCCTTACATCATTCTTCCAAAATGTCATTAAATTACTTCACCACTGTATTTCCTAACAAAACCTCGCAATCTAAAATATTCTCCATCTTATCATTATTTAACTACACAGACTATAATAGAGCTTAATCCAAGTTTAGGCTGTATAATTTAATTTATATTTCAAATACAATTTTTTTTAAAATAATATAATAATAATAATTTATGTATGTTAGGTATATATTTATAATCATATAATTATATTATAAATTAATTTGTTTACCTAGCCATATAAAATTAAATTTTATGTTTTAATTGTTGAAGCAAACTTTAATCCAAAAATTGTAATGCAATAATTGTACAAATAAATAAATAACGAATAAATTACTTATAGCTTATGTTATATTTATAACTCTTGAAATACTTAAAACTTACTCTGAAAATAAAGACATGGTATTGAAACCAATCTTAAACTCATATAATATTATTGACAGTATAATATTACGTATTATTATATATTATTATTTACTCGTATATTACATAGAATCAGATATCAATTAATAAGTTAGTCAAGTCATAGTTTGATCGTTTTAAAATAGATATATCACTCGACATTGAGGGTGGACAGCATTGGTTGGATTTTAATTAGAAATTTAATAAGAAATATCCGTACACATGTATAGTTACCACTTTTCAAGTGCACAAAGTACAATTTAAGTACAAAGTGCTACTATATTTAGTATACTATGTGTTTATTTTCGATAGTGAAGAAAAACAAACACGATATTAACAATTGGTTAGATGGTTTATCTAACAGTAAGTTATAAAGCATAACATAGTATGGTTTTCATAAAATGAACAAGCACTTACGATATGTATGTTGATTATGAATTTATAACATTTAATATAATATTAAATATAATGATACCATTTTAGTGTAAGACCAACTACACTTAAACAATATATTTTATTTCACAGAACACTACTTAAAGTATTTTTACGAAACTACACGTGAACATTTTAATTTAATTCAAACGTATTAAATATCAAAAACCTCAATCCGTATAATAATAATTTTAATAGAATATGTATTATATTTTAAATTGACTTGTGAATTAATTATAACCTTGTATAAAAAGTTTAGAAATGAAATAATTATCGACGTAAGTTCTAGTATAACACATACCTAACACTTCTTTAATATTTGACGAAAGTTTTGAGGCTCATTCTCTATTCACATTTGATAGAATTAAAGTTAGATTATTATGCACGTGGTTAGTATAAAATATTATTTATTATGAAACAGTGTTTTTATAGTTTTCATTTGATTTTTGTATTTTACATTTTTAAATAAATATAACAGACAAATAATTGAGCAGTAAATTATATAGTTCGAATAGTAGTTTTCTATTTATTAGAATCCAATACAATATCATGGTTGAAATATACAGGGTATAGCATATCAACAAAAATTGTTATCATCAGATACAAAATGGCTGCATAAGGGGATATCACAAATTACAATTTTTCTTATCATGAAAAATACGCTGGCATAAAAATTACCGCGCATATATACATAATTGATTATTATTGGCTCTCTTTACGCTGTCATTTTTGTTTTTATCATCAAATATTTGATAGAGAAGGGGTATATACGCAATAACCTTGTGTATTTCAACCATGTACAATATGTTATTTTAACCTCACAAAAAAAAAAAAAAAACTATTTTTAATTAAAATTATATACAAATGCAACTAAACTTAGACAATCATAGTATATAATATAAGTCAGCAGAAAATTAATGTTAGACAGAATGTTCAAATCTGGATAAAGCATTAAAACCACAATTTATAACAATTCGTGTGACAAGTTGTGTATGTCATCCACGACGAGCATCATTCAAACTCACGATGCAAACATCTAGACTTTTAAAGACCCAACGTATAACATTAAAATGTCCTGATTAATTATTTTTATATTAGTTAAACAAAAACGTCAACTTTTCTACAATAATAATATTATATTATTATATGGGTATTGGGTACTGAGTATCATATCCGATAATACTATATAAAAACAATATACATTATATACGATATAGATGCGTGTCTAGTCAATAAATTGTTTTTACTTTAACTTGATACATTTAATTGCGTAATACCACAATATAAAATATCACATCCCAAAGGCCACAATTAATAAATTGTATTGCTGACTAACCAGAATTCTGTGATTTATTGGTTTTCTGTCAAACAAAAAAAAAAAAAAAATAATAATAATAACAAAAAGCCAAACATGACTTGAAAATACGGGTACAATGAGTGTGTCAAATTAATAGCAGGCAGAGAAACGTAGGTACATATTTTGTAATCAATAACGTCCATGTGTGGGAAGAGAAAAAAAAGAAAACTGAAAATACTCGCGTACGGCGTTGAAATTCATTTTCTAAAGCTGGTATTTAGGTATGCGATGTAATAAATAATTTTTAATTTTGAAAAATAAAGATAAATGCGAGATATTAATCCTAGGTTTAAGTGGGCGGATTTCGGGAAACGACTACTGTGACACACACTCCCACTCTGCAGCACACACAATTTTTTTTTAAAAAAATTTCTCTTGGTATAGTTTATTTTTTTAAGTTAAATACTAATTTGGTACTTATCCAATAAAGTATGCTATTTACATTGCACATTATTTTATTGATCAGCATATACTTACCATATTCTGTATTCTAGTAAGTTATCTATATTCCCTCAAATAAAAGTAATTAAAAATATTTTTTTCTCTCCAAAAACTAAATGAGTTTTTTGACATAAATTTCCTATTGCAATAATAATAAACCACAGAACTAGGTCATCAGACAGCCAATTAAAAAAAAATCTGGTGACAGTTAAGTATTAACCAAAACAGTTATAAAATAATGTATTCAGTTTTTTTTTTCGTAAAAAACCATTATAGTAATTACCTACCTAGTTCATATATTTGTGATAGATAGATATATTTTTATTTTTTTTATTAGTAATTTACTTAACATAACATTCATCATAGATAAATATAGTAAATCAGTAAAAAGTATAAGAAATATATCAATATTTAATAATTTACTTTAATTTTCATTTCAATATCCATCGATTTAATATAAAAAACATACTATACGTCATAATTTTTGAGCGATAGAAAATTATAATAATCAGTAAGTAATTTTTAAAAATGATTCATGAATTTAATTTAAGTGTTGTGTGTATAAATGATGGAATAATTACACAAATTGTGTGTATTGATACAGTATATACCTGTAGTTTTTAATAGTAAATATTAATTTTAATAAAAAACTATGCAATATTATTTACACACCTACTACTACACGTATAGGATGTTATACGTATTATATGTAGCTACCCCAGTTAGTCGTATTTAGTTAGTATATTATAATAGTATGTAGAAATCATATTACATATTTTGTAATAGATAAACTGAAATTCAAACGTATTTTTCACAAGACTGCATACTACATAGTACATTTAATATTAAATATTATTATGAATGTTCAATTATAAAATTACCATGTTGTGCAGCGTATTAATGGTCGTAACTCGTAATAACTGAGATTTATATTATTATATATTATAGATATAATATAGGTATTAACCCACTTATATAGGTATACACCTATATATATATATTTAACATACCTGTATTTTTCATTTATTCGCCTATCCACCTAAATATTTCAACGCGACCGTTTCACATTAAATATTTTATACTTGAAAACCTACTATCACAGTCGGATGCTGTATGGTGATTATGATGGTGGTGGCGATTAGTTATATTATATCTATTAGGGACGAAAATGATGTAATAACTCTTATAAGACAAGTATTGGTCACTATATTATTACAACTGCGGCCTATAGGACGATATACATAATTATACGCAAATTTGAGATTACCTCAATTACAGTTGTATTGTATAATAATAATATTATTGTATTCAACACAACGTACTCTGTGCGATATGTACGTATTACGTATTTTCCTGTGGCGTACAAGTGTAGTGTAGAGAGCAACAATTACCAGAAATAGTTATTGTAATTGTACCAATAATATGTGTAGGTACTACAGAGTTAACACTGTATGCTTGGTATGTATCCGCGAAAAGTGCAACACAGTATGCATATGAATCATAAGTGGTTGGTTTATTATACGTAGATTATAAATCAATAGTTATTATATGCCTTTATATATATATCAGGTATCCTTAAAATACGATTTACTGTGATATTTATGTAATATTGATATAACACAATAGTTTTAAATTAAGTCATGTTCGTCAAAAAAACAAAAATATTCGTTTGTGTAAAATAATGTAATGTGATTAAATATTAATTATCAATTTTAAATTTTTTTCATGATTTCGATATTGTAGTGAGAAATAATATGTTTATATGGTGGACCTACACGGTTTTAATCACTCAATCGAGTTATAATTCATAAGTGGTAATTAATAACTTATTTTCGTCATTATATTTTAAATATGAAACGTATTATGATTTTGATTCAAGTAGGTAAAATAAGATCGAAAAATTGTCAAATAAAGAATAGCTTAATGTATTAAGCTATTAATCTATAGTATAATTTATTACACTGATGCCTAATTATAATAGGTATTGAGACTTACCGCTGTGCATCGTGTTCATGTACGCGTTAATAGATAAGATAGATACGTATTTGCATATTATTACGCATTTCATGGAGATAAATTACATGGTAGTCCCAAGTAATACTATATAATTAAAACAAGTAAGTTTTACGTATGTATGTGTTATGTTATTGTTCATATAATCATTGAATATCGTGAAATGTCTTTCGATTACGATTTAACGGACATATATTTAACGTTATATACATTTATTTGAAGAAGCTTAGTTAAAATATTTGAACACACGGTCAGTATTTGATATACAAATAATAATTAGAATATACAAATAATCAATTTTAGGGATCGGTGGTTGGTGGTCGGCTACTAACTGTGGTTCCGGTGTCCGATACTCCGGACTTTTATGGGTACCGATAAAAATATCATCGCTTATTGTCATTGCGTATTTATTCTTGTACCGTTTTGTTTTTCAATTATTAGTTTTTTGGTAGTACTAGTTAGGCTGTAAAGGGAATTTTTTATTTTATAAAATGGACCTTATTAGCATAAAAAAATTAAATTCGTTTATCCTTTGCTGACGTAATAACTTGTGGCTTTCCCAAATTATTGCCACTCAATAATTTATGCGGGCTATCATGGTTAGATTAAGTCTACCATGGACTATCATGAATTTATGTTATAGTGTAAATTATTAATATTAAGATACTCAGTCTTAACATTTATGTTTTATTATTAATTATTCAAAAATAATAATTGTTCCAGATGAAAATCTTTTTATGGTTTCACGAATTATAATTTATGAGCGCAACAATAGGTTATGTATGTTCTCCAAACATATTATGGTTGGTCATGTAAAAAATATGGTCATAATACAAAGAAATTTATGAATGAAACGTTATTTGTAAACTTATTATGATTTGACTATGTTAATAGAGATTATATATTATTATAGGATATTAGATGAGAATATGCGTAATTTTTAATAGCTTCTACTTAAATCGAATGAAAGATTCGTCAGTTCATATTATATTGAGTTTAAATTTATAATCAAAAACATATTTTGCACATTAAATGCGTTATGTGGTATTAAAGTTAGTTTTTTTTTTAAATATGTAAGAGACATTGTTTTATTTTTTTTTTTACAACATGGATCTACTTTATCAAATACAATATTATACCTCAAAATGATAGAAATAAATTATAGCCTATAGGTACATAAATTATAATCATTGATTATATATAGTAGAATGTATAATGTAAGATCATTAATAATGATATAGTATAATATGAAAGAGAAGATGAAGAATCGTATCTGAAATTAGGCATGAGAGGAATTGGAGAGATATAAAAATAAACTGAAAAAGAGTATGGTATATGTAATGATATAGAAGAACAAGTATTGTTGCAAGGAACATTGAAATTTACATGACATAGTTATTCAGGCCAGTCGATCAGAGAAGGTTGATTAGAATTGAAATATTCACTATTTGTCTACGTTCCGCAAGATTCAAAGATCCGAGACTGTGTAAGTAGGAAAGTAAGAATGGTCATGTGAGGGAACGATATATGTAGTTTATATTCGTTCACGCTATGAAAATATAGTTGAAAAGGACTCTAAGAATAGACATATACTCAAATATGGGGTTCACTATTGAATAAAAAAAAAATCCTAAGTGAAGTAATTCTTTCGATACATGATTAATAAGTAAAAAAAACTTGAATATTGCACAAAAATATTTCAAACATACTTAAAAAGTTAGAAAGATACACAACCGCATTAGGGTAAAACCAAAATTTTTAACTGGGTAACTTATAATTTTTAGAGTTATATTATTAACGAAATAAGTTTACTTTATATATTTATTATAAATGGTATGGTGATAGAAAGTTATTACTTATCACTTATGTGTATCTACTCAGTAGATGGTTTAATAGTTCTTCTCAAAATACTTGGCATTAATTGCAGTTTCAGAATAGCTGACAATCAGAAATAGAATGAAAACGGTGAAGAAGACCTTCATAGGTACTATTGGTAAAGATTAGACATTTTTCATGGTTGAAAATCGACATGACCGAGTTAAAAAAAAAAAAGGCAATTAGTTACAAACAGAATACAGCAAATTGAAGTACTCCAAAAGAAAGTCTCTGTAATGATCAGAGTATAAGAACATTTACCATTGTACTATATTGGTTAGAACTTAGAATGGAATAAAGTTGTGAAATAAATGGTTTACTAATAATTATTATACTATTCAATGTATAAGTTTATTTTGATCAATAAGAATGATTGATCAAATCAGAATATTAGTCTATAATTAATACATGTTTTGGAATGAACAAGAACGGTTAGAACGTCTAGAACTTTACAAAATTCATACGAAAATATCATTAGAATTCACTGACCTGGTATTGTGGAAACATAGAAAAGCAAAATGGTAAAAATTATAAAATTAAAAAATAAGTATTGCAAAGGAAATGAAAGTGGTCGCAAAATGGTAAATCATGTTATAATCATGCATTTTATTCATTTTGAATATTTTTTACCATTATTTTTAATATACCAAATTTTATGACGAAACATTGTTCAACACTATGCGATCACTTTGTGGTGAAAAATTTAATTATAAATTAATTAGCAGTATTAACGCATACAATTCGTTGTTTATGTATGTAATATGTTTATTGAATTAGACGTTAATTACATCGTATGAATTCAGGATCAAAACTTTAATTAATCAACTCACCATTTATCATACATCATAATATTATAAAACTAATTCTATGCCGGTTAATTTATTATTATTATTTTTTTCTGCATAACGAGCTCAAAACTACGTGTATATTGTTATTATACTTAATTACTCATTCATTTTTTGTTTTGATTTTGTCACTTCACATTTTCTCGATTCATTTCGGAGAATATTTCCGCTTTCACGGAAATCACAGAGCCTTACTTGTTCACCGTAATAATATTATGTTATTATTACAACGTGCGTGATCGAATATCATAATTATACCTCAAAACACAAACACGATGCATCACAGCGGTGTCTCGCCATGTCGACACTCGACGACTACAAGTTACAACAATAATTACACTTACCTGTATGATTGACGCATAACAGTGCGATGGCCAATCGTATAAAAGCACGTCCGAGCACGCGACCGTTCATTTTGCCGGGGCGATTCCTGACGTAAATTCTGCTGCAGTAGCCGTTCGGGTTGTACGTCACGGAAGTACCGACATTACGTCGTTGCTACCGCCAAAATAATATTTAGACGCCGATTAGTTACTGAAACACAAAAACACGTGTGAGTATTAGTACATGTACCTTTTATCATTATTATTGTGGTTATTGTTCAAACAGATCTATTGCAAGTTGTGAGGGAGAAGTCGAATAGTAATATAAATATTTTCTAGGTTTAGTTTCTTATTTTTTAAATAATAATGACGATTTTGTTGTTGATAGAGTTTTCGCTTACATTGGTTTTGTGTCTCTGATTTTTATGGCTCAAAGTTCTGTCGATATGTATTTTTTCGTTAAACTAATATATTATTCATGTTTTGTTGTTGGCACATATTTTGTGCCAAAAATAATAAGTATATTAATGGTTGTTATATTTTTGAATAACACAATATGAATTGATTTATTTCTTGGTATTTATTTACACATATAGATAGTATTATAATAATAAAGCAGTAATCGTTTTAGAAAATGTACATGACATGTTAACGTGTACATCTGGTATTTAAATCGATATCGAATTAACTTAATATGTAAAATGTATTTTAAATTTCAGTGTTTCACAGTTAAATTTAAAAACTGGAGTTCACATGGTAATATGTATTGACTATTAAACAATAAGGTAAGTAATTTAATTTTTCAGTCGTTTATTTACATTGTAATTATATTATTACTACCGGATATTACTTTTATTGAAACAGATGGGAACCGGAAGTGACTGATAACTAAATAGCTTAGTTAGCTTTCAATTCTACTTGTATGCATAGGCACAAATATACCAGAATAAGTCGGGTTGCGGTCCTGCCAATCCTACATAGTTAAATTGTCCACTCAGATGCAGCTTTACTATCATGCTAAAAACAAAAAAAAAAAAAAAACAAATAAAACTACACCAAAACTGATTTTCGCACAATCCAATTTTCGTGATTTAATATTCTGATCATGTTTTTTTTTATGGATGAGAACTGATAACTTGACACTCAGATTTAAAGTTTTACATTTTTTTTACACAAAACCACCGGACGCATGAAAGTGTGCAACCTATATTGATTACCTTTAAAAACAATGACGTGTAGGCTTATAGCCAACCAACTGATACGGGGTCCGGCCGTTTAATGTGAATATCTATCATTTTGAATAAACGTATCAACTAGATAATAATTGTTACTGTTAAACCGTATACCTAATAGTGCATTGACACTGAAAAGTGTGATAATATTATTATGTTTAAGCATAACTATAGTACGATAAGTTATGTTTGAAAATAATATAATATCGGCCAAACGTTCAGGGGCATCATCTGTTCAGCCCAACACGAAATGATCAAACACCGCGCATTCGTGACCGAGCCATAGCGCTCGTAATAATGTTACGAAGGCACAGCTTTGTTCCGATAGGAATCCATTTATAATTATATGGTAATACCGTTTTTGTCTGCGTAATAATAGCGCGTATTAAGAGTATTAATCACCGTTTTGCAAAGACGCTGACTTGACCATTTCAAAGGATCTATATATTTTTGTATACTATCGTATGTTTAGTCACTGTGGTGCAATGTAGTCATGTTTTTAGCGGAGGGGGAAGGAAGGAAGTGAAAAGTTTTTCCTACCTTCGTCAAGATCCGTGATAAAATAATACATTATACTAATCGATGGATTATTTTTGTACTACCATTATAATTAATAAGAAAAATACACTATAATAGGTATAGGTTGTGCAATTCCGCAATAGTGTCATATATGTATTTGCGTTTACTACAAAGTATTTATGTACAATTAGAATAGGTGATTCGGGCTTTTTTGTATTATTTCTATAATATATAAAAAACTGTAATTAATAATAATATTTATAATTAAATCAGTACATATAGATGCTGTTAATCGGTGAAGGATACGAACGAAAATCCTCTCACACCCAGTAATTACGCCACTGTGTGAAGACACTTAGACGCCATCGTGCTGCGCGAATGAGCGTGACGGATGTTATGGGTAAAATTATGTTATGATGAACATTTTCATTTGATTCTCAACTTAACTATATTTGGGCTGGTTTATATTGTATTTTTCGACATTATTTGTTAATTCGTACATTGAAACGGTGTTTTCGTTCTTTATTTGAATACTACCTACGTCATAAACGAATGGGAACAAATCATTATATTCTAAATTATTCATTGTTCAAAGCACGTACTTCGTATTACGCGTCTTTGATAAATTTACTTTAAATTGTATTATCATATTTACTAAGCTTTTGATTAAAAATTATCTGATATTTATTTAACAAGAATCTTGTCCAACCAAAGCATTGTGCTATGAAACCGCCAAATCAAAGACGATAATATTTTAGTAATTCGTATTGTTACATTTAATCACCAGTTGATATTGTAAATATTAAGTCCAAAAAAAAAAAAAAAACTATAGATATTTAGGTCAACAACAGAAAAATCATTTAGTTGTCAGTATAAATTTCTTTTTTGTTTATTGAATTTCAACAGGAATAAGACTCTTGGTATGCTTTGAAATAAAAAAAAAATATATAATATATATTATATTATTTTAATGGCACGCCCATTATTGTGACAATGTGTATTTATATATGTATATAAAAATCATAAGAAAAAACCCATTTTTTTCGTAAAAAAAAGCAATCAAAACTTTATTCGAAATCTAAATCAGACTGCACTGACCTTAAAGGGCTTTGTGCGATTTAATACCTTAAAAAAGGGGGCAATTTATTAAACGAGAAAAAGATTTATATTTTTACTTTTTATTTCGGTTGTGCTTTTAACTGTTTTCGATGCTTTTAAAAATATTAACTTTACTCCCACGCTTTCTGAGCAATACACTGTTCCGTACGGATGCAAAATAAATATCTGATGATGGTGCTATATTGTACGGTCGGGTACTATACATATATACAGAAACAATGGCTCTCCTTAGTAATCGATTGTTCCGAGATAGGTGTTAATAGCGCGACGCATTAAATTCATCAGTGCCGAAACGAATATAGTAGAATACCTATACGTATAATAGGACGCAGAATCTTAGGGTATATATTATTATTATATTTCGCGATTTCGTGTAATTTCACTTGAGCAAGAGATAATTATATGCACGCACAAGTGTATATGCTATATATTTATATATTTTGTATAATGTTTACTACACGAATAATACTAAACCGTCAAAATATGTCACTATCAAAACTACTAAATGAGAATTTTAGACCTTTATCATGAGTATCGTAATAGACTGAAATAAATGAATAGTATAAGCTCCTATTTGATAAGTAAAAACTTCAACTAGTTCATATTTTGTCTCTAGATAAAATTGTATCGTACATTCTTAGAAGCATCGAAGTATTAATAGCAAAGTAAATAATGTACATAATAATTTTGTTAAAGGTGTTTAATTAAAAGACATCATATTAGAAATTAGACGTACATAATTAATTTTGTATTTTGAAAAAAATATAAATCATCTATATTATTATTTAAAATTTATTTTATTAATTCATATTGGATAAAAAATAAATTTACTTTTATTACACAATATACATTTTTTTTAGTGTATTGTTACATTTAAGGACGAATATTTAATCTGTAAATCTTTATTTTGTTGCACCTTTTTTAGATATTTCTGATAAACAAATATTCCATTCACTGTCATAACTATACGTGTGTGTGTGTGATTAGTATAATGAACTATAATGATTAATAACTAACAAAATAATACACGCGAATTGATCCAAACTGGTGAAAATATATATTATTATTATTAGTTAATTTATCCAGAAGAAAAAATAGTTACCTAAGAAATATATAATAGATAACAGTACTGCTCTTAGAAAATTGTATATAGGTATACATTTTTTTTTGCATTAGAAAATTTTTAAAAACTTATTTTTATCAAATATATACTATGGATAAAGTTCAATAATTTTAGAAAAAAATACATAATGCCACTTAATTTATGATAAAACTCTATACTAGTCTATACCCATATCACAAAATAAATCCGTATATTTCATAAATGTATTCCAAAATAATTTCTGGTGACACTCGATAGTTTCTCAAAACAATCTGGCCCAATACAATCAAATAAGCCAAAACTAAGAACATAAGATACTATTAATGGGTAGTTTCCCATCGAGTGAAATATAAATGTAAATATTAAATGTAAAATGTTCATTTTATTTATTAAATTAAAATAAAATAATAAACCAATTCAACGTGTCGTTACAATAATATAAATGGCAGATAGTAATGTGTAAAATAAAAATAAAAAATATTTATCATCTACTAGTTTGATGATATTATTGGGTAATACATAATTTATATTACATAATCCGAATTTGTATAACATGCATAGTGCATAAACATAAATAATGTTCTTCTATTAGTAAAGTGAAAAAAAATGTGTATGAAATCTCATGTGTAATAATTAAACACAGATATAAAGAATTTATTTGTTATAACTATAGACTTTAAAACAATAAATGTACTATAGTTTTAAAATTATGTGCGTGCATGTCTTATTATTTTTATTTTGTTTATTGTCACGGTTGTTTTTTAATACGAGCTAACAGTTATATTAAAATTATAAAACTCTCATTGTAAATATGTATTTGAAGTTAAATTGAGTTAATTCTACCTTTTTTTTTTTTTTTAAATTGAATATAAGGGCCCCCATAAGCTGCTCTAACAATAATTTTATAATATCGAATCTACAGTTTTTACACATTTTTTTATATACATTGTTTGTAGTTTAAAAAAATGTTATATTAATGTCCAAAACCTGTAAATATATATAATAAGGTTTCTTATTAATTATTTTTACTGTAATTATACTTTTATTTTTTAAATACATAATTACAATATTTTTTTTACAAATTTTAGATTTAAACAAAATATAATTATTTTACTCAATTAATTATTTGATATGCTGGCATTCAAACCAAAAATATTAATCATGGTACTTAAAAAATGTTCAAAGTTACGTAAACTATTATTTTTATGCACAATCAATGACAATAATTACGAAACATATAGTTTAATTTGTCTGGAACATATTCACATTAGTTTACGCGTGGTACTCATTATAAATTTAACAAATACTCAATTACTAAATACACTCTTCAAAATCTACCACCAATCAGAGCGAATTCCTTAGTTTTTTAGTTTATTTTCATATATACTATATTATCACCATTTATAGTATGATTTCCAAATGACGTAACTTATATAAAATATATAATCTAAAATTAAGAGAACCTTTTATTAATCTTATATATTGTTTTATAACTCATAATATTTCGGAATATTTTAATAAAATAAAAATTATTTATAATATAATAGATATTATAGAAGCAGTATAAATTATGATATATATGTATTATGTTATGCGTATAGTATATATTTTTAATAGCATCAATATTGGAACAAATATAATATACTAGCGAATGTATAACTAATACACTTAATGCACCATAATAGTTATAGAAATAAAAAATATCACCACAGTACATTAATATAATAACACCTTGTTTGAGACGAACAATTTGATTTTTATGATCAACTGAATGGAATACATTTTTTTTTTTCACTTTTTTCGTATAACTAATGTGCTTATACATGTATAGGAAATAAATATACGAGAACGCCATTACCACCGCGGAAGTTATAAATGTTGGTACGCCACGTTCTTCCGGAATTACATTCCGATGCGCATACCGGTAAAAAATACGTAAATAGGAATATATATGTATATATATACACACAATATATATTCATCTATTCTACTGTATGAGATAGAAAGACAGACAGACGGACAAGTAGACATACAGACAAACGCGTCGAGACAGTCTATATATATATGGTAAGTACCCGGATAAACGGTTAAAAAAAATCGCCGTCGTCTGAACGCAAGTTGGATTTTCTCTCTTCTTTTTATGCGCGCGCGTAAATATGTAAATGGCGACGCCGTCGTCGTCGTATTCGGCTCAGACGTTTCTGAGAACGTTCTCTTCGATACTCCACTGTACAAAAATATATTATACTTTTGTAACATCATAATATAATATATACCGTAGTGCACAGAGGCTAACTCTGTGAACGCATAAGTAATCGCTGTGAGTGTTCCGGAAACAAAGTTTTCTAGGCTTTTAAAAGCAGTGCCGCCGCCGTCACTGCCACCGTATACTTCCGCTTCGCCCGCACCAGTATTCCCTCGTGTGTCCGTATAGCGTGCACCGAATATAATTACGTTTAGCTGTTGTATAATCAGCCACAAATCAAACATTTATCGCAAAGTTTATCGATAAGCGTCGAGCGACGAGCAGCTGCGCAATCCGAACGGTAATTGCCATGATGATGACGACGGTATAGTAATAAATAATAATGGTTTTATCACTATGACGCTTCGCCTGTACAGGTTTTGATTAAATGTTTTTTTTTTTTTTTTTTTTTTGTACCTAAGTTTTTATTAGTGACGTTTAAAATCAACTCGAATTCGACGAAAACTCCAAAACACGAATAGACACTGGTAATGTGCAAAACATTAATTCACGTCTACAGCACACCTCCCCCCTCACCGTTTTCAAAATCTTGTGCACCATTCTATTATATATTATTATATTATACCTTTCGGGCGATATAACCTATATACATATAAGTATACACACTCACAAATATAAATAAGTTATTTTTATAGTCACGGTGAATGACGCGGTAGAAAGTTTTCTGCGCCGAGCGCATTAAAATACAAACAAATATCATAATGCTATTATGCGCAATGCGGAATGGTAATTTTAACGCAGGAACGACGACGTATGAATGTATTGTAAATTTGGCATTTGCGTACACTTTTTTGCCTTTTTTTTTTTAAATTTATTCATTTTTTCTCTCGGGTTTTTTTTTTTTTTGCTGCATGAAATTATTAACCTATAACACGAATGGTCAATGGTCAGGTGCAAAACAATTTTCACGTAACTTTTTTATTACGAATGTCCGATAATATGATGTTATTAAATATAAACTATATATTATGGCCAGATGCGTTTTACACAGTGGTATTAATATTACTGCAGTCATGTTTATAATAGCGGTAAACAATAATAGAGTAAGACTGATTTTTTTTCCAAATTATGATGAGTTTATTATTATACAATACAGAAAATTACCAATAAGTATTTTCACTTAATGTTTTCACGTTCCACACAATATAAATTATTGATTTATTATTATTATTATTTTTTTTTTGAAAAAAATAACATGATATTATGGAACTGACAAGAATTAGTTTATATTTTATAGTTATCGTAAACAAAAAATTCGTTGTAAAATGTGTAAAAGTAATGATATTATATAACTTTAACAGACAGGTGCCTAGGTAAAGTTAAAAAAAAGGAAATTTTAAATGTAATGCGAATACTTTATTTACAAAACATTGAGTTCTAAGATTGAAGTAGTATTACTGGAATATTATATTTTATTTTCTCACTGCAACATGCAGTCCTTTATACCTAATATAACTTTTTAATCATTATATAATGTATAAAAATAATATTATATTATGATTGTAAAAAATAAATAAAAAAATAATGTTCGTTTTTTCTATAGTTTATAGTATTATTATATTGTTATAGCTTTCAACAAGACGTTATAGCATGGTTTTGATAATGACATGTTGGCCAGTATACATATAATATTATATTCTATACTCCGTAATAGATTTTCGCGGCGCTGATCTATGTGAATACTTTCACAATATACGTTTCGCGAAGCTTACTTCCCACATAATAATAATAATAATAATAATAACAGTGGAAAATAATGTATTCAACGGCTTTTCCAACGGCACCGTGGAAATGATTTTGAATAAATATTTGTTTAAGGGAACAACAACACACTGTTTCCGATGTCGTTAAATACGTCAGAAAAAGTAATACCGTGTGCCCCGTATAAGATTCACCCACCGCGACAGTGAATAGAAGACACGCCGTATTATAATGGCGTGTATGCTAATGTCATTATATCATGTGCGTTTCCCTTTACACACAGCCAGTCCATATGAGCGACACACACACACGACTTATTTGCACAATGCGTATGTGTGTCGTTTAAAAAACGCTGTATTTGCACGCATACGTTTTGTACATTATATATTTTTATGTTACGTTGTCGGTACAGCCACAAAACTATAGTGTAATTTCAATGGAAAAATGCACGTAAAGCGATTTTCGAAAAAAAAAATGTATAGAAAACACTCCCACCCGATATATAGTTTATTGGAATTATTGTGTTACTAAGTACGCATGTGTACATACTACTCTTAGGTAAGGGTTTGCAGTGAATAAACGTGTACGTATTATATTATATTATGTGTGTGTACAATGCGTGTCTATACGTACATAGGTATTACGGGTATACGGTGTAATATATGATAAATAATAATATACGTGCGCGTTTTGAACCGAATGCGTAACGCGAACGTCAAAGGATTTCAAACTCACGAGCAGCTAAACCGATCTTCGCAACAGCGTTCTGTTAGAAAATAACTAAACATTGTACAAAATATGGAACGCGTACGTCATGATGTATGCCAGGAGAAATATTCCGGCTTTTGTGATTGTTTTCTCTAAATTAATGAAAGCATTTTAATCATTGCGACTCTCCTTTGATCGTTGTTTAGACGTTTTTGATATATATATATGTTTATATTATGTGTGTTATTCCATCCTTCAAGTTTCTATATTTTTTTGTTCTTGTTATATGCAATAGTATAATATTTAGGGACAATGTTATTCATTAATTAGCCATTATTTATATGTTATAAACTTATTAAAAGTAATAAAAAAGAAAAGAAAAACATAATAATTATCATTATTACATTATTTTCTACGACATAATAATATTTAAAAATATATTATGTCACTTTCTTTCTTTTCTTTTTTTAGAAATTTGGAGAATTTTCAAGTCAGTTAAATTTGTTCACTGTGGTAACTGAATAAAATAACTGTATTTTATAAGTCACATATGTTCATGTAATTCTAATCAACAGATATAGTTTTGAAATAATTCATATCAGAACTATTTTAAGTGTAACAAAAAAAAAAATTAATATTAAGTGATATACACTATTGTGAATAGTACATCATCCCATATGTCTTAGATACTCGATCAAATTATGTGATATACATAAAAAATTATCCAAAAAGGTTTTAATCTATTAAATTATTCATTAAATGAATTTGCTATTTACCCGGTCAAAGAAAGGGAATTTTGTTTACCTCAACACTTCTAATCCGAGATCTCTCATAAAATTTGGACCAACATTTTTGTGTCAGATAGTAATATCTTATTTTATAATATATTAATATGTATATGAATGTATTTAATTTTTTTTATCTAAAAATAAAGATATTTTACTTGAAAATGTAGATTAATATTATGTTAATTTAAGCCAACGCGATTTTAGTAAAACTATCTAACAGGAAAAAATGTCTTGCCTCATAAAATAGTCAGATTTCGATAATTATTTTTATTTTTATTGTAAAGACGAATAAGACTATATAGGTAGAACAGGTAGGTAGATGATATACTAGACTCTATTTAAAAAACTATATTTTTAAAAGTTTCAATAAACGTATAAATAATCAACAAGGTCAACTATTTTATAATTTATTTTTCTGCCGTTAATTAAAGGAAATTCAAAACCAGAACTAATTTGATCTAAATAAAAATTGTCTATTAGAAATAAAAAATATTAAAAATGATAGTACTACGATAGTACTTTCTCATAAAAACTATTTATTTTTATTTTTTAAATGTTCTAATGTCATTTTTTATCCGTCGTTTTACATTTCCACCGTGGAACTTAAATATAAATTGTCTGAATTTACTAATCAGTAATGAAAATCAGCTTCGATAAAAAATCACTTTAAATCATATAATGAATGTAAATAATATATTAGCTACCAAAAAAAAAAAAAAAATAATAAAAATAACAAAAAAAAATAGACTTCTACATTTTGTGAGAGCGAAGTTTGGAGACCTAAATATTTAGAGGATAGGTACGGTAAATTGCTGCTACAACGCCACAATTGATGGTATGTCAATTCTGGACGTAAGTACCCAATAGACCCATTTGGTCGGAAATTTGGGGTAGAAACTTCAACTGATGAAGCGACGAAAACCTTCTATCTATTTATCTCTATAATATACGTAACACGAGTATCCTACGTGGACTTACTTATAGATGCAAGTTCACAATTTTATTTCATATGGAAAATTTTTAATTGTAATAGTATTACTGTTCATTTTCAACAGAGTGAAATTTTATAATTGATATAAAGCATCAGTATTTTATAAAATATGCTTTCAAACTTTTTTATAAACCTGCATATATTTCTAAACAATTATTTTTATATAAATATATTTTACAAGCATAGTAATAGATTATAAGTACATTAATGCGAATTCATAGGTTAAGTTCTTAAAATAGAGTTTCAACACTTATGGTAGCCGGTTTATTTTATAAAAAGTTGACATATTAGCCAATTTAAATTCTGAGAAGTGAAAAAAAAAGTTAATTCAGTAAAGAAGATTATATCCGGCAGCTATATGTAGTTCGTAAATAATGATATTATTATATTTAATTCGCGCGAAAAATCGTTTATTGATTTGATATCACCATAATAGAATTATAATTATTTTAGATTACTAATTAAAATTATCATACAATATAATATTTGTATATATTATGTATATATGTATTTTTATAAATACATTTAATGTTCTACAATTTAAAATTTTCTATATTCGTTATTTACTTCAAAGAATTTTAAAGACATACTAAGGTTTCTTCTTCAAATTATAAATAAATAATACGTTTCTAAAACACTGGCCATAAAACATTTTTTTAATTTCAAATTGTTAACATTATTTAATTTGTTCGATTTTTAAATATCATGAGCTAACAGTAAAAATCAAAATGTATTATATGTAAAGTATAACACGAACTTAATTTAAAAAATAAATACTTCCAGTTTTGTATAATTAAATAAATGACTGTAACAAATACTTTTATGCAACAAAGCAACAAATAAAATAAATAATAAGAATTTGTGAAAAATATTTATTTTAATTAAAAGTATTTTTGGTTAAATTTAGAAGAATGATGGCTTAAAACTGCTATATTTTTAAAGTCTGACTATAAACTTAAATTGATTTTTTGATTAAAGTTATATTATTTTTTTCCTCCATTTTAAAATTAATCAAAAGTTAAGGATTATATTAAAATTACCTTGTCTGTAATACAAATTATGGATTCTAAGTTGAATTTATATTAAATTGAATTTGAACGTATCAAAATAACAAATATAGTGATATTCTATTAATAACAATAACATCTGTGTGTCAATGATTTATTATAAAACAAAATAATAATAAATAACAAGAAACAAATTTTAAGTTTTTTATATCTAAAATGAATCTATTAAATGGTACTAAATTATGATTTTAAATGTTTAAATGTTTTAATTTTTCATAAGTATTTATTATTATTTTTTTTAATTATAATTATTTTTCTAATGACTATTATTGCTATTTAAAAAAATAAACGATTATAAAACTTTGCCATCTGTTTTCGACATCTTGGATATATTAGTTTTTAATTATTATTAAATTCTTAAAATATACTAGAATAAATATAAAATTCACAGATCACAGATGAAAAACTTAAGTGTAATCTAAATTCTGATAAATTCTGATTAATTGAATATAACTTTGCATTTATGTTTATAGTTTTATAATTACAAAAACAAAACATTTTGTAATAAAAAAAAAAAAAAAATGCAAGATATAATAACATAAGTGGGAAAATTTGGAATTCAATAAAATAATTTTTTTCGCAATTTAAAAAATACGTTTTTTATGTTGTTTAAGCGTTAAAGATTTTTTTTCTTGTAGAAAAAAATTTTAATCAATATTACCTGCATAAATAATTATTTCCAATTTATTAATAAAAGATGTACCTAAGTAAATAACATACAAAAATAAATATTAAAATATATATTAAACTGTAAATTTAATTTTTTTTTTAAATATTAGAATATAAAAGTACTTGCCGGATACTGTTATTACAGCTATTAAGGTTATATTATATTATACCTCTATTAGAAACCGGTCACGCATATTAATGTAATACGGCGCATTGTATATGCAATTTTAATACAAAATATGAAAGAAGTAATGAGCGTTATTTTTGAAATTTATTCGATACACGACAATAAGCTTAACATTATGTTCAAATGAAAAAAAATTATACTTTGAAATTAATATGATAATAAGTGTTATTGGCTAATTCTTATTGTATGCCTATCTACAAAAAATAATTTAAATGATAATATATATATATTATTGTATTCATTATTTATTTTAACTAATTGTTTACAAGCATTTAAATACCTGTTCTGGAAAATGATATATGGTATATATTTTTTCATATTGGTTCATTAAAATGGTGTTTCTAGTTTTTATCAATGTATTTTAATTTGACAATTGTATATCTAGAACACTACAAAGGGGTCTACTAAGAACTCGCACTAAGTAGTAGTATTTTTTGCACTACCCAGATTCTATTTGATGACCGCAGCTTCGATGGCTAACTGTGGGACTATTACACCACATTGCTCTCCATCGTATTTCCGATATAAAATATAATCATAATTAAATTATTTCGAAGGTAGAAGTATTAAATAGTAATTTTAAATTTTAAACACATATTTTAATTTGATTAAATTTAGACTAATATTGGCATATTAACATATAATTAGTGTTAAAATATAATAATAATTCAAAAATCATTTTATATTAATATTAAAATTTGTGAATTGCAATATGACTCTTTTTATAATAAGTTTTTATTAATTAATGAAGTAAAACCCCTTTAATAAAATTTCTTTTTGTGGGAACGCATTTGTAATAATATTTTGTCCTCAAAATCTACAAAGTATAAGGTTTCAACTAAATTTCCAACTACATAAATAAAAGTTCAAAAGTTCATACTACGTACATAATTTTAAACGCATATGTACTCAGTTTTTTTATGGAACTTTATAGAACTCACCTTAACATGTTTTAATAACTTATAGTTAGTATAATAAGTATCTTCGTTATTCCGTTGAATCGCGTTACAAAAAGGAAATATTTTTATGAAAATTGTTCAATATAATTCATTATTTTCGAAAATAATTTTGAATATTTTTAAAGTTTAATCATTGTGTATGTGATTTTCCAAAAAATGTTCACAAAAATACTTTCTTGAAATTATGTTATAAATGTTTTACTGATAATATGTTTGATAGTTTTTTATGAAACATACAGGCTAAAAAAATCTAAATTTCAATGATTTAATAAGAAAAAAAACATCATTATAAAACCAAATTATTTTAATAAAGTGTTATTGACGCCTCAACACCAAATTAGAACCTGTTAATTTCATAAATTTTTGAACTGTTATGAAAGCTTTAAATTGATTTGAAGATTCAAATAAAATATATTACAATTAAAACGATGATATCATATTGTATACTGATTTTAAATGAATTTATATAGTTAAATCTTAAAAAATTGCTTTCGGAAACCTGACCATCAACTTTGTGATGTTTGAAAATATTAATATCTAACACCATGAAACAACGATGTTTCTTGACAGTCACTACTTACTAATACTTTATTTTTTTACACTAAAATTATTTTATCACAAGCTTGACCTAAACATAACATATATAACTCACAAGGTAAGTAATGTAATTATTCATGGTGCATACAAATAAAAAATAAAAATATAAAATATATTATGTACATATTAATATGTTTGTGATAACTATTAGCGTTCGGGCTAACGGCTGAGCGCGCCAAAAGCTATTGTTTTTAGGGGTCCAAAAAGCATTTTAAAAACATTTTGTTTCTCGCAAAAACTTAAGAAAAAAAAAACCCGAGAAAGTAAAATAACGATACGGCAGTCATATAGCTGTCACGTTATACTGTTTTAATAATCCTAAATAAAATCAGTTGCTGTATTGAAGGAAACGGTGTAATCTAACTGTGTGATTTGATAATTCCCACAATGCTACACAACAAACACTTGTGTGATCTAAAATGTCAGACAAAAATAAATAATGAGCAACGAATACGAGTTTGTAAGTTTACACGAATAACTTGATGAAATGGCACAGAGTGAGCCGAAATATTATTTGCGGTTCGTTTTAGCTAATGGTATGTACCTATATTATGTTGTTGTTAATATTTTTTATCAGCGTACGTATAGAAGCATCTGGATACGATTCGTGTATTTTAAGAGAACCAAACAAACACGCGAGCAGTTAAAATTTAATACAACTCGCACATTCGACATTCCCGTTAACTTCTTCAAATATTGTTCATTAATTGTGTTTATTTGATAAAATATATGTGTACGCAGACTGACGCATAAACAAAACATAATATTATTATGTGTTTAATACGTTCTTAGCGGCAAACTTTGTTTTTACGGATATGCTCACTCGGAAAGTTAGTTAGCCAATATCCGCTTCCGGGTCATATAATATTTCTATTGAAAAAAAAAACATCTAATTATTATTATTTTAATACAATCTATAGACATATTATGTATTTCACGTTTTTTGAAATACTACCCTTTGAAAAGTAATTGAATTACGTCGTTAAAAAGTGCTTGTATGTCAAAGCGTATATGTCAAAAATAAATATTAAACCAACACCCCTATCCAGATGCTGAATTTTTTTCTGTTACCTCAAATTCAAGCGAATCAATAAATTGTTATTATTGTTATTTCTTTTAAAGTACGCATGAATGAAAAATAAACAACTAGGTTTATCATATTATACATATTTATACGTTGAAATAATATTAGAATAATGCATTTTATGTGAAATAAATTTTTTGTATTGGGATATGAAACGTCAAGTCCAACTAATTAAGACGAAATAATGTAACCAAAAATTGTTCACTTTAAGTAGATATATTACACGCAAAACAAGTGTTTTTATGTTATGAAAGAAGTTCAAGTAAGAAGTAAGAAAAGATCATTTCAAATCACTAAGAATGGTTTACAAGTGGCATTTATTTTATTGGGCTAAAAGTGTTTTTCCTATATAAAAAGAAAAAAACAAATCTATGTTGACTTTATTATATATGCACTGAAAGTTGTAGAAATCAAATAATAAAAACGAAACTGTATCGTATATGATTTCTTTTTTTAATATAAGCACGTAAAAACGTTTTCATTCGTATATTATTGGTGTTTATAACAATGATGTCAGTAAAGTTATTTTCCAATAATTTTAAAATTTAAAAAGAATTGATAAATAATATTATTATTTTATAAAGAATAGTGTAATAGGAAAAAAAATATAACAGTTGAAAATTGATAATTTATTAATATTTAAAGTTCATTATTATTTATAATAATGTGTTTACATTTTAAAGTCGAAATTTGAAGGACACCAATGTCAATAGTTTTTTTTTTTAAAACGTATTATCACATACACATTAGTATAGATTATACGGTTCTATATTTAATTTCATACACAATAATATCATTATGTGAACAAATGTACTGTATGTTACTCATAAACGACGATTTTCGATAAACAAATACTCTACTATAGTCATTGTTTCCCATAATATAATGTTTAATTCCATTGTTTTAAACACATTGATATATGATTAACTGTTCAATGTCTAAAAATTACGTTTTGAATGTTTGTTTTATTTTTTTAATAAGATTAAATAACTAAATAAAATTCGAGACGTTTCCAATCAATTTGTTTGTTGGTTGTCCTCATGTTCAGTTTTATTGCATTAATCAGCTTTTAAGCAACTTATTCTCTTCATTAGTTAAATCGATGAGAATTATTTATACGATTTCTAATTACTTAATATTTGAAAATGTTTTTATTACCTGATCATCAAACAAAATGATTCATACACTCGTGGTATATTTTAAGATCACAGACATTTTTTAGAAATATGATAACGAATTTACATTATATATATATATATATATATATATATATATATATATAATAATATGATTTAAAAAATGACGCTTGAGGTGTGTTACACACTGTTTATCTATCTATATAATTTTTGCAAACAAAACAAACCAATATATATGTAATATTATTATGACTAGAGCATATATTATAATACATCAATATTATATCAACATTGACAGTGATCGACCGACATCATTATAAAAATATGCTTTTTGGTTTCGGTTATGTGTTTTGGTTTTAGGTTATTATAGTATATTCCAATATACAATAATCATATACATTTAACTCTGTAAATCAAAAAAGAACATTTAATTCGCATCTACATCAATAACTTTGAATATAAATTGAAATCGATGAAATATAATAAACGCAGAAATAAAAAAATACATTGACTATGTGCACGAACGTATTAATACACAGTAAATGTATTTGCTGATAATTATTTATTCTCACCCAATATGTATTAAAAGATCAATCAAACTTAAAATATTTTTTTAGTATTTATGATAGCATATTTTTGTATTTTAATCGATATAAATAATTACTAAAATGTGAGTAAGCATCATCTCATACATAAACTTCATTAAAACCATATAATATGTTGGTACCTAATGCATTCGTATAAATAACTTCAGCGCAAAATATCAAAATTAAGTATTGCAGTACTAAATTATAAATAAAAAAAATGAAAAATGTGTATTGATTTTTAATTATAACGAAGGCATGTGTTATTATATAATATTATATCTAAACTCATGCAATAATACTACCTATGTATAATACAATGGCATCTACTATAATATATATGAGTATGTTTGGTATAATATATGTATATATGTATATATGGCTTAAGTGAAACACATTGGTATTATTGTTAAGGTATATGGCTTATATTTTAATTATGAAAATTAACCATTATGCTTTAATTCACCAATCAGATTAGTAAACGATAATATTGTTTTACCATTAAATTAATGAAACATTACAAAGCCTAAATATTATAATAATATATTGTTTACTGTTTAGTATTAGTATTTTATAATTGTTATGCGAAATTCAAACAAACATCTTAAAGATTGTTATGTTTAGTGAACACGGGTCGTACAAACATCATCGATCGCAACAAAGTAAAAAACACACGTATATTTAACAACATATATATACAACCATATAACTATCATTTCAGTGTCCACCAAGATGTCTTTTGAGTAGAACAAAGGCGATGATACTATTACGTGTGGGTACAATGGATGGAATACTTTATGTTTATACATTTATAAGAGTAAATGAACTAAATATAATAGGTATTGGACTCATACATATTTTATTATAGATAGGTAGGTACCTATAAAATGAAAATTTGTTCTGCGATCAAATTGCAAAATTTAAATAAGTATATAATTAACTTATTTCTTTTATTAGCTTATTAGAAACTATAAGATTAAAAAAATAATAATAATAAAAATAAACTTTTTTTATAACTGTGAAATTTTCTACGACTTATATAATTGATTACATTATGTATTATTATAATATAAATAAACAATATTATACCGATGTTTAACCCTATTTTCCATGATCTAGTGAGTTCATAAAAAGTATTAAGGTAATTAAATAAATGAAACTGTACATACAATAATATATTATTGAAATAAGAGTTTTTATAAAACGGTTTAAGCATTTTTTACATTTTATGAATTTTGTAAAAACGCTTATTTTCGAACGTCAATAATGCCTAGGTGTGGTTTTTGTTGGAATTGGAAAATTATTAGAAACAGTAAAATTGGAATTTTACCAATTATTTGTCTACTTATTTTTGAACTTTATTTAATGTAATTTCAGAAAATCTCTTTTGCTATATTCATAAAACTTTTCAAACACTGAACAATGTGGATAAAATGTATTAAGGTGGAGCAATATTCGTTTTAACATAGAGGTGATTACTTTAGTACCCTTGAATATAAAAGAAAACTATATTGCTGATGAGAAATTTGTATTTTACAATAAACAGACAATTTTGTTAAAGAAACTTTCTACTTCGATGATCATTACCTACCAAAACTAATTTTTAACATTATTGAATTTATTAAACATTTTAAATTAATGTGAACTATTTATTTACAACAGTTATTATTTTCTACGCTGCATCGTGGAGGTAGGCTAAGTTTTTTTCTAAAATAAAGATAAGAGTTTGAAAAAAAATTAAAAATGAAGTACATATACTAGAAAGTAATCTTAAATATTAGGTATTGTTATAAATGTACAAAAATTTGGCTGTTGTCGTATAAGGTGTGATTACAATTGTTTGAAATTCAAAACAATAGGTTCACTTCACGGTCCAAACAAGTATAAAACAGTGTTTTTGAAAATTTACTATTCAAAATGAGAACGACCGACTTTCTGTATAAAATATAGTATAATGTTTGAACGCCGCATAATGTTCATTTCTGTATATTATATCTTTCGTTCTATATTATGTCATTTTTCACCCTATTCCTCTCAGTCTATATGCACTTAAAACTGATATTTCCATTTGCTTACACTATACTACCAGTTGTGGCCTATAACAAAATATTATACTGTTCAAAATCGTATGTAATGATAAGAGGTTTGTGTAAATTCCTTTATCAAATTTAATGTCACTGTTTTTGGGGTAGTAAAAGAACACATTTAGCATTTGATAATATCAATGAAAATGTTCCATAATAACACATATAACAGCACATACTCCACCATGTAGCGTATATAATAAAAATAAATCGTATTTTAATCTGATGTTTTCAAATTTCACGACGTCACGTCGAGTGTTTCTCTTAAAAGGTGGCATCGAACAAATGTGGAGAGAGTTTATAGAAAATTACAAATGTCGTATACACTCTTATTGTTACCTATCTACACACGTTCATGAGTATAATAACACAGGATAGATACATTTCGATTTAGTTTGGTACATCCTTTATGAACTGTTCGTATTACTTTATCTTGATAACATAAAATATCCTCAGTAAGAAGAACAGTATAAGAAAACAATAAACTGCTTTCAACGCAATTCACATTAATAGTTTTCAAAGCTTAATAGAAGCTGTTGTATAATTAGTTAATATATCAAGTTAAATAATTTATACTTATATACAGTAAATAAATCAATATTTTTCACGTACTTTGAGTATAGAAAAAAATAATACGGTTTGAGAAGCATATTCAGAAATAATAATAATAATAAAAAAAAAAAACTAAGTTCATAGTCATAGCACAAGAGCTGTCAGTTGATAATAATAAGATAATTATCATAATTATAGCACTAACAAATGTAACCGTATTATGATGGAATAGTCCAATTGAATGTATATAAATAATGTGCAATAAATCGAATACCGTTTTTACCTACTTTTTACGTACGCATGTTGATTATGAATATCAAAAGAGCCAAAATATTAAAAACTTATTAAAATTAAATAGAATTAACACATTATTTCTTTTATGTATATATATTAGTATGATCAAAACTAAAACAACAGAAATATTTATACAAATGCATATATACCCAACCCCTGGATATATAATATATTAATTGATTTTTGATTTAGGACATACCTACTTAATAATATTTGTATTTTGGGATTTGTTCAACAATTTATATAGTTATTTTTTTTATGAAAATGAAACATATTAGATATTATTATAAAGTTTATTAAAAAAGTGTTAAAATAATAGACACATAATATAATTCTACAGAACAAAAATTTGGAAATACATGTATAATGTCATATACGTATTATACTTTTTATAGAATATTCATTAGATTTTTAACTCTAATTAACTAATTATAATTCATACGAAATTATGATTGAAAAAGTCATGAATATGTTATTACATATATTACAATTAAAAAAATACAGTTTGCTGTGTTTTTTCTTTTTAGACTGAATTTACTATTCATATAACATAATGTTTTTTAGATTCTGAACGAAGTAATGAATGTATTAATTTTACAATGATGTGTGTTTTTTTTTTTTGTTATTTTTTTTTGTTTTTGTGTCTGTGTACAGCATAACTAGTCGAAATAATGCTCCAATTTCAAACTATGGGGGTGGTTTCCGATGTAAAAGTGAATATCCTTGGTGTATTATAGAGGTCAAAAGTAAACATTTTCCAACAGTTTTCAAAAAAATCGAGAAAAACAAAAAAAAGTGATGGAAAAACGGGAATTTTTCCGCAAAACCAGTTTTCGATCAAATCGGTATTTATATATGGTTGTAGTTCAAAAACTAATCACTGTAAATACTTGAAATGTTCAAAATTTTTTGACTTTTTTGAGTTATAAATAGACCACTGAAATTTGCGATTTTTATGAGAATTTTTTTTAAAGTGTCGATAGAAAATTTTTGGATGACCAAAAACTTTTGAAAATTAAATACAAAGTTCCTTATGAGTTTTATTAATTGCAGTTAAAAAAAATTAAAAATCGTTAGTCACAATTTTTTTTTTATAACCGTTTATAGTTCAAATTTTTACGAAATCTGTGGAAAACGCGAAAATTTGCATGTAATTTTGAAGCTGAAAAATCATAATTTTTTTCGTGTTAATAATTAAAGATTAAAAACACAACTATAAGTTTTCAATAAGTTTTCCTTCAAGTATCTATAGAAAAAAAGCGAAGCATCATTATAGGAAAAATTTTAAGAGCGTTGAATTTTAAATTTGTACGAAATAGCGTAACGATAACGATTTATTCCAAACGATTTTAAATATTCGTTATTATTCAAAAAGTATAAGTCGTAGATACTTGAAAAGTTCACCAGTTATTTAGATTAGCATTTGCTTTACTTTATTTAATTTTCAAAATATTTTGACTTTTTTTAGCTATTTATAGACAACTGAAATTTTCAATTTTTCTGAAAATTTTTTTTTTGATGTGTCGATTAAATTTGTTTGGTTCTATCAAAATACTTGAAAATTTAATGCAAAGTTTCTCATAAGTTATTTTGATAGTGATTAAAAATTATAAGAATACATAGGCACAATTTTTTTTTATTAGCATTTGAAGTTCAAATATTGACAACAATTTGTCAACTTCCTGAATATTAGCAAATTATTTTGTAGGTATAATTCATAAAAATTGTTGTATAAGTAGCTAAGAGTTGAAAATTTAATACACGGTTTTTCATAAGTTGAGCTTACAATAGTTATAAAATAATATAAATTCTGGTATATTCAGGCCATTATAACATAAACTACCTTTTTCACTAACCACTGGAATTGATATCCTAGGCTGACAAATCATCTTCGTTCAGAATTGTTTTTTCGTATACAATTATAATTATCATTGGATTCAAATTTAACACTCCTATAACATATAATAATGATCCACACGGCACCTAATGACGTACAGCAGAGCGGTACCTACTTTCTTTGATTTGGAATCGAATTATGAGCATATTAAAGTTATATGACAACCTGTAAAATAGTCTAAACTTTGTATTTTATATTAATCAAATTCACTATAATTTTAAAGTCTATAAATAAAATTGGTCCTTCTTAACAAATAACGTATTATATTGTCTATACTCTATATTATACATTAATAAGATGATCATAACATAGCGGAGACAACGTATTTTTGATTCATTTATGTTTCATTAAATTACCAGAGAAAAAAATAATCAAACATGAAAGATGTATATGATGTAATATTAAATATGAGTTAAATTAAACTTAATTAATTATTTTATTTATCAAATTTATTTGACATATCCCTTACATCTTTTAATTATACTTTGTATATTATGATTAATTATTAATGATGCTAAAAAAAAAAAAAAATAATAAAAATTAATCCGATTATGTATAAAATTATAAAAAGTTTTATATTTATAACAAATTTTTATCATACCCTATATATTTATGTTATATCTAGAAAATTTAAAATATTGATATTTTAATCGAACATTGAATATTTGGTGTTTAAATGCATGTTTAACTTTCCTTGTTCTTTTAATTATGTATCAACTAAAAATTTCACTTATATAATAATTATGTATTAACACGTGTTTTTTCGTAAGTACCTAACAATAATACACAGGTATAATAATATAAAATTGTTTTAATATATTTTGTATATTTCTATATTATTCGACATTGAATATTATTTTCATACTTAAATATTTATTTACGTAATTATTTCATAAAACTTACAGGTAGCTAAAGTTTAGAACGCTAAGTGTTTACAACAGTGAAAGTGTTGATCTCGCCACAGGCTAAAAAATTAAAAGTAACTGTAACAACCGATTTGGGGATACGAATAAGTAATTGTGATTTCGATTTAAAAGTTTAAAACCAAAACGCGATTAGAAATATTGTACACACACATATTATTATAATATATATAAAATATATATTTATATTATATAAGAACTTTCGCACATACATGCGCAATACTAAACTTATACCTACATCCCTTCGATTTAAAACACTTGACGTGTATCATCACATGTAATATTTTTAAAACGACGATCATATTATATTATAAGGCAATCTATTTTACTACGGATTTCTATGGTACGCGTATAAACACATTACATAGTATGAACAACATTATTATTTTCAAATACTCACGGACAGGCACGTCGGGGTGACTGAATAAAAACTGCCGTCTGGTTTTGGAAACGTGCGGACCGCGGTATGAGCGGCAAGTCCGTCACGCGCCCTCTCGCACGCACGCCGTCTATAGGGTTGGAATGGCCAGATGAATGGTCGAGCAACAGACAGCGTCGGAGACGACTTATCCAGTCGGCAGATCACGCCGGAATGTCGTTGTCAGTGGTGGCGGTGTCGCGTTTCGCGTGTCGGTCGGCGGCGCGGCGCAGAGGGGCGGGAGCACGCGCTACTATAGGGGCGCGTTTTTCGTTCGCCGCGCCGCCGTAGGTGGTGGCGGCGGCGGTACGAGACTGAAATAACGCGACTTACGGTCGACGTACGATTTTGCCGCTCAAAGTCGTCCTAGTGAAAATATATATGATAAATAGGCGTATGTGTGTGTGTCTTATTGCTCCGAACAGGACACTGCGTAAACTTGTACATGATATAAAATATTGTTTAAAAACAGAGCACGTATTGGACGTCAGGACAGGTTATAAGTTGAACGGCGGCGAACAACGTATTTTTTAATTGACTTGCGTTATTTATATTTTAATTTACACTCGAAAAAAAAACCTACTTTATATAGGATCACTTTATAAATGTCAAGACGGGATAAGTAACTATGCACTATACCTGAAACTGTAGTTTCCAAGTATTTGGGAATAGACTTATTTAAGAAAGCGTGTACCGCGTGGGTCAACGACTTCCATAAATCTTACAAGTGGATAGCCGGACTACGTCTGCCCGAGTCTGATGCTATGGGCTAACTCGTCGATATATGGTCGTAGAGTTAGGTTTCGTTGGCTTACGACACTAATTTGTAGTCAGTTTCATGCATTTTAGTTTTTAAAGTACCTGCACTACAATATGCTTCATGACATTACGATTACATTATGAAAACAAAAATCAAATCAAATCAAATTTAAAAGATAGGATAAAAAATATATGAGGGGGACATTTAAAAAAAATTAAACATGTTTATCCTTTTTTCAGAAACGGCAATTTTCTATCATCAATTACTAGAAACTCGTAGAAATAATCTAAAAATATCAAAAAATTCTTAAAAATGTACAACTTATGTCATAATTTTAATTTTATTTGTAATGTAGTATTTGAATAAAACTGGAAATGGTACGTTTTGTGTTTACTTTAATGTCGTTTTCCATACTTATTACATAGAACATAGTGCGTTTTGCCACATATTTAAAAACCTTAACACTTATTTATCACGGGAAATAGAAAGTTTTGATGCGATTTGTAAATAGTTTGTTGTATCCTAATATTATATAGATACGGAAATATTACTCTATGCCACAAGAACCAATTTTTAAATTCAATTTAACATGGAAAATAGTACATTTTGGACAAATTTGACAATGCCATTCGATTCATTGTCTGTTTTTTTATATGAATCTATGTACCCATAACTCAATTAATGCTATTTTGGAAATAGCACGTTTTGAAATTTCACTCCTTATATGCACTTAATTTCGAATCCATAGGTATCTTAAAACTGAAACGCTTTTTATGTTTTTTAAACAAATGATAAAGTATAATAACATACGTTATAAAATTTGTGAAATTTAAGGTAGATTACACTAAAAATCGTTGAATGCACATCCATAAAAATGAAATAATTATATTAATGGAAATGTAAAGACTCCGAACTTTAAGCAAAACATTCAATACTGTTACATGGCAAATTTCAAGTAACAAAACTATCATACAAAATACAAACTCGTTTTATCATAAAAACTAGACATAAATAATTTATATTCGAATATCAAATGATAATTCAAAAAATAAATTTTAACTCTAATACTATACACCACACACGTAATATAATTATATAATATATAAATAAAAAAAAAAAAAATTTAATAATTCAAATATTTCGATAACAAACTACTATTAAATAGGTAGGTAAATAGGAAAAAATTATTATTTTTTTTTTAATTTTATGATCGCGATATTGTATTTTGTGTATTTTTGATACCACCTATGTACAAATATTCACTAGTAAATAATAAAATGTCCTCTCGTAAAATTATGCTTTGAATATAATATATCAAATAAATATGGAAATGGTAATTATACAAGCGTATAATAATATAATATCATAATTTATTCCAATTACTGTGTGCACTTCAATTGAAGTTCTCATCGAAATGTCAAGAACAAAATTAATTAAAATTATAAAATTGTTCCTGTTACGAGTGTAGTTAAATATACAATATTATAGGTTTTATAGGAGTACGTGAATAGCGTACCGAAATAAACAAATAAATGTGCTTATTGGATTCGCTGAAGAGAAAAACCATTTACATAAAATGTGTATGATTTTATTTTATTTATCTTTTCGATAATCAATAGCGGCCACGCCACGGAGTAGTGTAGCTTACGAGGAAATACGTACGCAGATATCTATAGGCGCTTTACCGTTTTTCGAATACCTACACTACCTACAGGAATGAAGACACTGGCAAACACATACGATTTATGCGGCTAAAACAACATAGGTAATGTAATATAATATTTTGTACTCATAAATTCCGTGTGGGTGGTGAAAATAACAATATTTACCTCGACTGCATAGATGACAGTGAATTGATAGGTAGCGTGTTTCGCAAAAAGCTACGCGTAAAGCGATATATTTTACCTCCACCGTGTCCACCGCGGGAAACGAACGCGCCGAAATAGAGTATATTATTATAGAGTAATACTTTACGAACACTCGGCGGACGACACGTAAAACGAATCGTCGTCCAATAACCGCACGCCGCAATGCAACCCTTAAGTTACGGAACCGTATCGGACGATACTAATTTTAATCGTTTTTTTTTTCGCTTACGAATTCGTTAAAACTTATATCGTGTCTTGTCCACGTCCCGTCCAACACTGACTGAGGTGTATGTGTGTGTGTTATTCGTTAATACTCTCGTAGAAATATAACAATATTATGATATTATTGTAGTCACATAATCATATATCGTTATGTACATAAGTAGTGTTTTGTGCGCACGCGCTAGTACAAAACTGATAATACTTTTAGTCGGCGTGTAGTCGGAAGCCGTAAAAGTCGGACCACAGTCTAGTCCGTTTCGCTATAATGTGTGTGTGTATGTGTATGTATAGTGTCTTTTATACACGCGTAATAAACCCATTGACAATGTCCGTATCCTCGCGCACTCTGGCGGAAACGGATACGGAAGAACAAAAATTGAAACCCATATAATAAAATATATTATATATACTATTTACATTATTATTATTATTATTATGTAAATGTCGTACATTGTTACGCGTCGTGTGGAATAAACGATAAATCCTGAAATAATTGTGCATAATATGTATTAATGACTGATACATTATAATACATTACGATATTATTCTAATATCATATACGCACGTACGGACGGGACGTTACAGTTCCGATTTTTCAATGATTTATAATAATATGACAATAAAATGCCAATACGAATTTATTGCACGAGAGTTCGAAGTACGTATAATACGACGTAATTCGGTAACACCGATAATATTTTGGCTTTATAGAAAATAATGTAGTAGTATTGTTTTTCGTCGTATATGACGACGACGGTACGTGCGCTTTATAATATTATTATTTATGTGTGATATTCTTTTATCGCGGGGTGCACGCGCATTTTCGTTTTTTTTTTCCGTTCCAAGCTTCTATAATATTATTATACTACCTACACAGTGGTGCACATACGCGTATAAATACCTATCTCCGTTCAAAGCCATGGGGAAAATCAAAATTTTCCTCTCCTTTCACGTTTTGATTCCTTTGAGTTGTATAAACGTTTAAAATTTAAATAAGGTTATATAATCAGCTATACTATGAGATCAATGACGTCGAGATTACCGTTCGAACTCTCTCAGGGAGAGCTTAAACGCTTCCCAATTTTCAACTTCGATAAGAGCACCGGTAAAAGCAAAACCTCTCCATACGCTGCAACGTATATATTATATAAATATATAGATAGTGTACATCATGCGTATTTTACACGGGCGAAATACATTCGATCCAATGGTTTTAGAAGATAACTCGATAATGTAAATAAATACATAATACCGTTATGTGAAAACAATTACTTGCTGACTCGCAGCGAAGAGTTTACAACATATTTTACACTCATCACTCACACGTCAGAGAATGTTAAACTGGAGTTCTCGGATCATAAAGTTCGTAGCTCTTGTGTTTTACTCGTATTTTTAATTTTTATAAATGTGTGGTCGACATTCTACGTTAACCGAATACCTTGTAAGTTTAATACGTCAACGTCATATATTATTGGATGGTAAGGTTGCCAGCGAATGTTTTACCAGAGTCGAAATTTGAAATCCAAACATCAGTGTAATACACCTCCAGTCAGCTATAATAATAAATATTATTAAAAATACTATGCTTAACACTTATTAATAAAATTAATAATTTTTATAAACGATAAAAGATTAAATTGTATACAATGTGATATAAGTGTGTTATAATTAATATTTAATATTATATTTACACCGACAATATTATTATCAGATAGGTTAGAAATATTTAAAAATGTTTTGTAAGCTTAAGTCGAATTCAAAAGAAGTTTTATTTAAGGCCAATAAAAAAATTCTAATAATAATAATAAAATATTATTATGCAATAACTGAGTGTAGGTGTTTTGGAAAAAAGATTTTTTATTCTTGTTTTATATTTATTTACATTTTACCAATTGATAATTTAATATTATAATATATTACTTTTATAGATACCTATTAACCTAATATATCATTGAAAGTTGTTTTTGTTGAAAAACCAAAAGATTACATTTAGTAGCATTTTATTATCACACAATTAAATACTAGTATAAAATTAAAGTGTCTTTAAGAAATAACTTACCTATCTTAGTTCATTATTCTTTATTTTAAACAATACTTTCTTAATGAGCAATGTTTATTATATATTTCATTATTTTGTAGTTTTCTACTATTAAAACGAATGTATTATTATTATTTTTTTGTTTTAAATTTAAATTGAAAACTTTTATTCTCGTTTTATAATAAACCTTTTATTATTATGTTAGTAACAAAATTAAACTTGCGTTGTGTGTATTATATAAAACACAAAAAAAAATATTTAAAAAAAGTTTTTAGGGTCAAATTAAAGTATTCTGCAGTTTTTAATTTAACGTGACAAATCTAGGGATAGATGATTATAATTGCATTGTATGGTGTTTTCTATTAAATGTATACTGGCGATGAAAAATTGTATGTTAAGTCTCAAATGAAATTTTAAAATAGATTTCATTTTGCAGATTGATGATATTTTAAGGTTCTAAGAATATAGCGTTAATTTTAGAATTATGTATAGGTATTTTAACAATAATATTAATGTATTTATATAGTTTATAGTCAGTAATTTGTTTAAAACGAAAGATATTAAACCAATTCTCAGTATAATTATGTTAATTTTAATAATAAAGTAGTTATAAATGTTTGTTACTTGAGTACATAAAATATATATTCATTTTTTATAAAAAGTAAACAATTGTCGTTCAATTATTACTCTGCAATGATATTAAGTGATTTGAAACAAACCTTTTCGTAATCCTACAGGAAAACAAAAATTAACTTTGGTTAAAAAAAGTTTTATGAATTGTATTAATCATTGGAGTTTGATAATCAATATAAATGAATACATTTTTATAACTTTTAATTATTAAATTAAATTAAAATATAATATAATCGAAAGCAGTTAGGTAAATAGTTATAATATATATAATATAATAATATATAAATACGTTCATTTTGTATTTTTTTTTCCAGTTAGTTTGAAAAGACAAAATAAACTTACCTATAATAGAATTTTATTATCTTTACTATCTTATAATAAGACATAATAGCACGCGTACCTACAACAATATTTCAAATATAGTAATTCGTTTCTAATAATAGACATTTTAATTCCGATTATTAATAATAATGCAAACTAATGTTTACTTTATTATTGTCGTATTATGTCATCGGTGCAAATATATGTTCATTAATGTATGTTATTGTATATTATTATTATTACTTTAGAACATCATCCGCTGTCTTAATGAAAATCCGCTGGATTTATGTAATTTACGGCCACTCGGCGCGTATCGAGAGGAAAAACCACATTAGTCATTTGTATTCCCAGATGAATTATACTCGGTTACATAATATTTCATAGAGAACAACGGAGCTTTGTGAATAATGTTGCCGAGTAAAATACTCAATCAAACTGTAAAGATATGTATGAAATACGAGATGTCGTAAAAATATTTCACGCTGAAATCGATCATTTAACCAAATATATCATACATTTTATACGGTCTACAAATTTATATATTATAATAACATCTATGTATAATAATTTAATACCTTTATGCGCTTCAATAGCTCAAAACCTCGTCATCTGTACTTCTAAGCATAATCCAAATCACATTGTTATTTGTTTGGTGATGACTAATCGCCGAACAATAGTTTAATTTAATAATTATTTCAACAGTTTTATGAAATATAATACGATAGAGGTACTATAGTGGTACATGTTATTTTTATTTTACAAATTTGAGTTAGGCGGTTTTGGTAACAAGTTAAATAGTACATTGGTGTGTTAACAAAAGAATTTAATAATGAGTACAAAATAGTTTTATATCGATGTGTATTTTTCGTGTTTTATTTTAAAAATAAAAAAATCATTTTTGGAATGGTCGTAAGAAATAATAAATGTACCTGCTAAAGTTATATTATAATTAATAGAATTGTATTTGTGTATTCGAAGATCCACGAGACATATCACATAGAATTACTATAACTAGGTTATTGACTGGAGACAAATCATTGTTTTTTATTATTTTTTTTTTTTCAAATGATACAGTGTAGTAAAAATAATAAGTTAACGATTAACCCATAAGGTTGGTAAACGAAATTGTTATTAAAAAGGATAAATAAACTGCAAATATTGATTTTAAAAAAACATAAGAAACTCTACTAGTAAATAGCTCAATAATTAAAAAGATACAACATACGCATGTATACATATATGTTATATATAACAACACCATGATAACATTATTAATTACATTACAAATATTATGTTACTCTATTCGATTGCGTTTAATGTAATTTATATAATAGCATTTTTAGTATCCTAAAATATATTAAAACATCATTTGAAATAGTATTTACGTTAGAATACCACAAATCAGGCAGATTATGGATTAATGTTGAAACGAAATATTGTTTGTTTACTTAAAACCGATATGTAACTATTTTTTCCAAAAAATAAATATTATTAATAATTATAATTATATTATAACCTTGTTTATAATATTTATAAAATCGCATACTTAAAATAGTATAGTATCTAATATATGATTGATATCGTTAAATAATGATATTAATATAAATAATTTAAGTATTTGGTCTGGAAGATATGATAAAGTTTATAGGTAAATCTGGAGAATTTGATGTGTGTTGAAATGGTGTTAATGGCCAACAAACCCCAAAAAAGAAGAAGAAAAATACAAATTAGCTAACATTAATTAATGTTAAACATCTAACTAATTATACCATGTAATAATATTTATAAATATACTACACGTCATATTTAAATAAATGGTTTCGTAATAATGTTTATTAAAATTAAGCCAACAATTTTATAAAATGTAATAATTACTCATTTTATTTAGATTTTACTTAACGCCAAAGCATTGTTTTGCCAATTTCTGATTAAAAAAAAAAAAATACTCCGTTACTTTTAGGAGCATAATTTTCCGAACATTATTTTCACTCTAAATATATTTATAATTGAACGGCAAGTGTACAAGAAATTACCAGTATTGTAAAATATAATTAATTGTCTGCATATAATTGAATTTTCAAAACATTTTCTTTGAATAAAGACCGGTATACCGGTATAACACTAGTGGTATTTATGAACTTCTGAACATTGAGCTAATATTTAATTATCATAAGAAAAATATCACAAATTTGAATATGTGATGTATAAGAATCTTTAAAAATATCAAAATTGAGATGTAAAATAATGTAATTTTGTTTAAAAGTTTTTAAAAAGAAAGTAATCACTTAAAATATGACAACTTTGTTTTTCGGGTATGCGTAGTATGCTATGTAAATGTATTGTCCCAAAGAAAGTGGCATAGTTTCCTAAATAACTCAAACAACAATCATAGGTATACATATATATTTACTGGTGAACTTTCATAATAATACAGCGACTCGTTATGAAAGTAATTTAATTCCTCACCTACCGCTCAGGCAGCCAAATACAATAATTTGTTAGTTAGGTAAATAGGTATAAATAGTATATATAAGATTTATAAATGGGTAGGTAATGAAAAGTTTTTAGTATTTTGTTTTGACAACAAACTCAATTGTTGCTGCTTTACAACTATCATGTCAAAATTATACATTTTACGACTGAAATTAAATAAGTTTACCTACCTACTATATTAGTATTATAAGAGAGGAGGGAACTAAAATAAAATACCAATTTCACTCTTTTAAACTCAAATTATAATAATTTTCTCTTGTTCTGTGTACCTCATGTTATTTCCTATACAATTATGTTATTCGTGTTAAAATTAAATTTAGATCAATAGAAACATCCATATTTTGTGTACAGTTTTTAAAGCCATATCCCCCGGCCATTAAACATAATATATTTTGATTTATTATATTATAAATCTAGATATACCCAATATTCTATTATTAAATAATTATTGCGATTTCTAACATCCATAATAAGTAAATAATACAATAATATTACTACTGGCTGTACTAAGTGACCCCGTGCACTTCGTTGCCCGTTAAAAATGCCAATTCTATAATATGATTCGAACTTTGATTAATTTGTCATTTAATATTTGGTTTAACGGAACTTAGACATTTTCATTGACCATATTGAATCTCAAAAAATTTTAACAAGCACCACTATAAAATGCTTTCTTATTGCACACTAAATTTTTGGTATGAATGTACTGTGTAAGTTGCATGTTTTAATCTATCACTGTTCAGGCTCTACGTTTATCAGTTAGTGAGTTAATCAGGTTATATTATAGCCATTAAGCTTGACGTTGCCCGTGAGACTCTCTTACGAATATGCGAGAAGTATATTATCAAGTAGGCAATCTATCTGTGGTGGACACTTAGGAAGGTATTTAGAATAATTCTGTGAAAAAAAAAAAATGGAAAAAAATAAAATAGATTCGTCACAAAATAAGTAGGTACATAAAAAGTCTTGTTATATATATATTATATATATATATATATATATGAAGATTTATTTTTCTACTGGAACGGGATAAAAAGTACTTTATGTCTATCTCCTAGTTTTAAGCTACCTTCCCACCAATTTTCAGCCAAATCGGTTCAACCGTTCTTGAGTTATGTTATAAATAGTGTAACTAATACGACTTTCTTTTATATATATGTAATAGATAAAATAGATTATAATCTTTCTAGATTTGAAGGCATTTAATTTGTCATTATTCCTTTATTATTATGTTATTGCAAATACAAAATATTATTTATCCATATTATATAAACACGGTATGAAATAAAGTGCAATTAAAAAGTATTATAGTTATTGTTTTTAACTTATAATCGTTGAAATGCAATGTTATGAAGAAAACTCTAAATAATTGGCAAATGTATTGTAATAATATTTAAAAACAGACAGGTCAAAATGAAATATAATATGATATAATATAATATGCATTATGTATATATATTCGATGAACGTTATCGAATTTAAAAAGTACTATCATTTATATCAGACGACTTTATTATTATAAAAAATGTATATTATAGTGTTATGTTAATGTTCTTGTGGGTATCCAGCCCGGATACAGTTTTCCGGCATCGGAGATGCTGTAAAGGGTACGAAAAAAGACTATGCCTTCGTCAATTCCGGTCGAGTGGTTATAATATCAATATATTACTATAATAATACCTATATATAGGTACTAAATAATACTATTTCTATAGGAAATATTATAATAAACCAACATGGCTATCGAATGTTTAGCACCACATTATGAAACGTGTAATGCGTTCAATAGATTATTGAACGTTAGACTGAGCCGTTGGTTTCCGGTTGGTGATTCATAAATCTGTGATCGGCTGTCCCACCCGGCGTTACTCGGGCAAAAGTAACCTGAGGTGAAAACCGAGATTTTTATATATTATATTAATAATAATAATAGCTTAAAAATACGGGTTTTTTATAGGTTTTATTATTTTTTTTTTTTTTGGTATTTCCATTTTGGGCTAAAATAACCAAACTACTGGCAGAGCTAACTCTAAAACATGCGACATAGAACTGTCCATGTGTAAAACATTCTTCTCTCAAGCCAATCTCTGCCATGATCAATGATTGTCCTTTGGACTTATTAATAATCATAGCAAAGCAAACTTTGAGTGTGAATTGTGTTATTTTAAACTCAAAGGGATAATCGGTTTGAATTAACGTTATTCTCAGGATTATAACTATATCTCCTCTAACACACCCAGTGATAACAACTAAAGCTTCTACTACATTTTTGTGCAGAGCTTTAACTTGCAATCTTGGTTCCTTTTTGATTAAAATTGTTCATATACAGTTCACCATTGAGAAACACATCAATAAATACCAAAAATAATTGCCCGGCTACCACCAACTCACATTCGACAACCATATTATTTTTTTTTTTTTTATTAATTTGTAAGAATGTAAGAAATTTTAGAAAATAATTATAAAGAACCGTACATAAACTTTGATGAGTATACAAAGACGCATTAATATTCTAAAATAATAAGCAAAACACCTTGTCCTTGTGTATGCTTAAATGCTTAGGATATTTTACGACTTCGTGTTATTTTAATACAAAAAACCGTTTCACAATCAAAAATCAAAATCATCCATAATCATAATTGTAAAATAATAATTTAACCTATCAGTATCGAAATAAAAATCGTATACATTTAGACAATTTTGAAGACATTCTATCGATTTAGAATAATAATTATATTTTCTTATGTGTTTCATTTAAACAATATAATTGTTAATCGGTATTGGTATATGTATAAATAAAACAGTAAACTGATTGACTGATCTATCAACGCATTAGTGATAAATGTGGCAATACATAAATCAGGTTGTTATAGCAATCATTTGTAAACAAATATTATAAATAAAATTTCCATCGTAAATCTTAAAATCCCCGTTTGAGAAACCCTTTAAAATCAAAATTTTGATAAATCCTTTCTTAGTGCCCGATGAAATTATTATAAAAATCTATCCTCGAAATTTCAATTCAATAACTTAAATAGGTTCACCTCTGCGTTGATTATTGATAAAGTAAACTTTCCTTTATATATAGAGATAACAACACATACTGTATTATAGACTTTAGTGACCTTCCTTGATCGATATTAAAAATATGGTTGTATTAATACTATATTACAATCAAAACGCATTTTCCATATACCATTCAGTATCCACCAACTAAATCAATGAAAATGGCCACGGTAACCAGTTGAAGCCGAACATTTACCGAGTTTTTTTGGTGAGCTCTATGTTTTTTAGTTGGAAGGATTGGGTAATATGAAAAAACCAAGTCGAACTTTTCTCATTGTAAATCCAAAAATCACATATTGATATTACGGTAACTCATCGAATCTTGTGAACACTAATTTCTAAGAGTATTGACTTTACCTGGAGTAAAACCTACACTGGGTATTTTTTCATCTTCCCGGTGAACTCTAGTATCGCTGCACAGGTAATATTCAACTCGTTTTGAGGAATATATATGTCTTGGAAGTGGACCCGTTTTTTACTCGAAAAAATTGGTAACCTTTTGATATCTATCGGAGAGTTCACTGGACACCCTGGATAAGTCCCCTCCGAACACCAAGTAGGTTTGGTAACAAGAAACTCTAGAAAAACTTCATCAGATCAATTTTGATTTACACCGGATATACCTTCACTGATGGTGGATTGAAAAGTGTTGCCACGAACGTGAAACCTGCTGGCTTTCCTTTTCTGATAACTTTTTATTTATTTTAGATACCTAATATAGTAATAAAAAAAATATATTAAAAAGCGTTACGTCGAAAAAAGTTCTAACAAAGCTGCTGATTTCAGCTACAGCATAATATGTTTTTTCCGATCGACGGTGACAGAAATGAGTACAGTATGAAACAATCGAAATAAAAAAAAAATATGTTAATACCTAATATAATAAGAAATTAAAAGTAATAGTAATAATTGTGCCAATAAAGAAAATGATTATTTTGAAATATAAAATCCACCTGTTATAAGACTAATTTAATTATTTTTTTTTTTTTTGATCAATCGTGTACATGTAAATTAAAATAATTTCATTACAACGATATAATGTATAACAATTATTATATCAGTATATCAGTTACTCATAAGTATTGTAATTTATATTAAACTTGAACTTAAAAGTTCTGTTTAAATTATTAACTTGGAAATACTGTAATGGATAATGCATATTTCTAACAAAATGTGACAACTAATATCCAATGATATAAGTAGGTATCTTCTTTACAATGAAAATTAAATATATTATAACATATTCACATTTAGTTATCCTCGACGATATTTAAAAATAATACTAATTCGTGGTATTTGTTTACACCTAACATGAATTAACTTGAAATTTTAAATTAAGCATTCTCTTTGATTTACATGTACCAAGAATAATATGATTAAATATCACACGCAACGTATTGATACAAAGTTATAAAAACATGATATATGATGACGAACATTTTAATTCAAAATGCATAATTACTAAGAGAATGTTTTAGCTTGTTTTGACTTTTGAATATTATATTTACTCCCTTGTGGCTTTGTAACAAATTATACTTTTATAAAATTTAGCTTCCATATACAAAATCATAATATGGTATAGCCGGTTTCGTTCTATAATTTTATTGTAAGTTTATTATTTGTTTAATTGCATTTCTATCTGTCTTAATTAAGCGTTTGGTATTTTTTAACTATTGAATTTAAAAATTTTGGACTATGTAGATCGAACTAAAAATTTATTTAACTATAATGTATTTTAGACTACTCAAATTGTACGAAAAATAGGTAAATTGGACTACCTATATGGCGTATTCTGGCCTTGTTTTTATAAGACAAAATAAGGTTGAAAAAAATCACATAAATTGCATAGTGGATCATTGTTGAATTGAAGTACTTAACATTATACGATCCTGATGAATTTTACCAATGATCAGTTAATAAGTTAATCACTATCACTATACGAATAGATATATGAGGAAGGATGCGTGTAAAACCAGTATACCAAATTAATTGTGAAAGACCGGAGACAGAGAATAACAATAATAATATAAATATTATCATTCTTATTCGTTTGGTAGTTGATGCAAAAAAATAATAATAAAGAAAGTCATGTGGAGAATCGAACTACGAGCTATAAATCAAACTGATATAGAATCCACCAATCACTAATATTCGGTGTGCGAAAACCGTTATTTATTTTTTACTATATTAATTATTATGTTTACTGATCGCAGTAGTAAATTATTTTTGATTGAAGGTGCCAATAGTTGCGATTATATTAATTAAAATGATTACATCATATTATTGTGATATAGATAAAAAAAAAAACGCCATCGTAACCATATTATTATTATATTCACGTGCAATAATAATTTATTTATACATTTCTAACATACAGTTAGTTAATATTATTGTTATAACTGCTATAACTTAATGGCTGGTATGGCCTACTTGGTGTTATTACATTGTTATTTGTGAATCATATACCACAAGTAGGGGTCGAGGCTGCAGGCCCGGTATACCATACACTGTCACATTGTAAGCTACCTACTAAGTAACTATTTCATAATTATTTCTGTTAAACCGGCAAAGCCATTTTTATTATTACTAACATTAGTATAGCTTATATAATTATATCAGATTGTGCACGAGTAATAAAATGAGACAACATTTTAACTATATTTTATACTGCAATACAATTTTTTGTTGTGATTTTTATTCGCTCATAAGTACGTATAAACAAATAAACATATGAACACTCCTACACACGTAGCTCATTTCTGATCGAATTATACTTACACTATCAAACACCGCACACAAAGTATAGGAGAGTCTATAGCTTCTAAGTTGTAAGTAGATTTGCAGTAGCAACAAAGTTTACCAGGACTCGCATAACGATACTAATGTATAAAATAAATAATTAGGCACATAACTATATAATGTATACGTTTAAATATTTTACATTCTATCTATACCTGATTTAATATTAGTTTATAAATTGTCCAGTTATTTTATTTAGAAGTTAGTACCTATACAATTAAACTGTAGCATATACAATATACATAAATGATCCGGAATATAATTTATATGAAAATTCTTATTTTGTGAATTGACCAATATTTTACTCGGCGGTTTATTTTTTGTTAACATTACAGGTAATTAAAATCTAAGTATTAATATATCAAATATAATATATTTATATAAATATTATATATGATATATATACATTATACATAAATTTAATCATTCGAAGTTTTAGTGATGAAATGATAGGTTATAGTATCAGTTATGGCCTAGTAATCTGCACGGTCTGGTTAATATTATTCCGGTCATTTGAAACGGACCATGGTCTGATTTGGCCCAGTTTAATGAAACAAACTTCAATAACGGTTTGGCTTAGTCAAGATAAATAAATTGCGTATAAATTCGATCTAGTCCAATAAGAAATATTTAGTGTTACAGTTTGGTTCAGACAAATTATTTATTTATTTTTCATATAACCTGTTACAACCCATGGATATAAGACCAGTTTCGGTATTGGTTTTGATTTTAAATACAAATTACGCAGTTATGGTTCGTGTTTATAATTATTATTTATTTTAAGCAATATTATACTCAGAAGACTTAATACAAAATATAATACACTTTATATAAATGTAAAATACTCAATAATAATTTAATTTTAAGTATTGTTTATCTATTTGTGTTTTACCAGGAAAAAATAATTACAGTCTAAAAATGAACTTTAATAACAACAATTAAGTGGTATATTAATATAAAATATTTTTATTTATGTACAATTTTAAATCCCTATAAATTATACACAATATATATTTCTGTAGTATTTTATAAAGGCTTAATTTGAATAAATTTCGTTTTAAATTCCTATAAAAACATATAAATAACTATTTTACATAATGTGTATTTGAATTTATTATTAAGAAAAAAAATGATAAGATCCAATTTGGTGATACTTCATTTAATATCGGCTTAGTTCTTTCCTAATAATTATCAAGTGATTGTGTAACCATCTTGTTCCATACATTTTTTAAGGACAGCACATCATCTATTTGGATATTATACAAAATTTCAACTAAAATTAGAATTATTATTATTTTATATTCTTTCACCGTTAAAAAAAGGATTATTATAATTACCTTCATATCATAAGTAAAATGTACCTTTCTTGTTGAAAAGGCACCATTATTCAAACAATATATTTTAATACAACTTAGAATACGCTTTATTTTAATAATTTAAAAAAGTTTTTATTATTTTAATTAAATATAAATATTATAATAGGTATTGCATATTCTGTAGTTATATAATGTACGACTGTTACTATAAAAATAAATAATAATATACTAACATTTTTTAACTAGTTTGTTAGCTACAGATTTAGATTTACTATTACGAGAATTTTCATATTGGGCTATACAACATTTTAAAAATAATTATCATAATTAAATCTTTTATATTTATAAATTTTACATCGATATAATATTATGTATATCAAATAATATGAAAACATTTTATTCTATTTCTTTTAATAAAACTACACTCACATATAAACCTTTTATACATTTAGATTTTAGATTTTATCAAAAAAAATGTACATTATAGTTTAATAATAGATTTTTTTAACAATTTTTGATTCTATTTCTTTGTTTTTTTTTATTCTTTTCAATATCTGTAGTTAAAATATTTTTTAGGTTTTAGATTTTAGTTTATAACTCAAAAAATAATAATTCTGTTCAACATTTAAGGTATTGTTCCAACATGACAAAACACAAACGGCAGATTATTTTTTAAGTTCAAAATTATTAATTATAAATAAATAATCAATTAATCATTTCAACAATCTCTATAAATTTAAAATACATTTCATGGTAGATTTTATTTATTCATATTGAATGAATATTATGATAAATAATGAAGATTGGTTTTCTCGTGCCTGCAGTAGATTCGTATCACTAATAATATTTTTATTGTTGTACTTGGTGATGAAATTACATAATATATGATTTTAAAGAATGTTATTCCTTGACATACGAAAAGATTAATCGATCTTTTTTGCAGTTATAAAATGTAATAAACTACAAGTTTCCGCTTTGGTAAAATGTATATAGTGAAGGCGAAAAAGGTGTCGACACAATTCGTTATGCCAGACTTAGCAGACCTTTGTTATGACATTATTTGGAATATAATTGCATTTTTAATACAAAATAAATAAATTAAATATTTTACTTACATGTACTCTTTAGAGATGAGTACGATATTATTTTTTATTGACCGCATCTATGTTCAACGATGACAGAGATGATTATTCTTATTTCATATATTATTTATCCACATTATAGTGCTGCTATTTTTATCCCATCGATCCAAATATTTCACCATACAAACTCACATCAATTTTAATATATTTACGAGTTTTAAATATGTATATATTGGTCACGGTAATATTGTGTCATCTACTCTGATTCACAGTTTCATAATTAACCGGATGCGCATCGCAAATCACTTGTCCTAGACCTGGAATTTAATTATCGCACACGAGTATTCAATTCAAATAGTTCAACAAACACAGACTATTCAAATTGTTGCAACAAGACAATTATATGTTAATCGTTTATTATAAGTCAAGTCAACCATTTGATTGACTTCGATGTATTAATTTAATTTGTACGAATTTATTAAATTTATAAGACGGCGTAATAGATAGGCAAAAATGATACGTTTTTGCATGGAATAACCTTTAAAATGACTATAATGTAGGAGTATGTTAATATTTTTGAAACATTCAACTTTATTGAGTAATTTAAAAGTATTTTAATAAAGATACAAGTTTAATGTTATAATTAAAAATACGAAAATGTCTTCAACTTAATATTTTTGTGTTATATTATATCTAATGAAAAATTGAAAGTCTATATTATGTAAAAAAAAACATGTAGTTTTAATATTTTAATACATATTATACTGTTGTTATGTATTTTATTTTATTAATAAAATAAAAATAAAAACCAGAAATCAAAAATTTAAGTTTCCTTGCAATATTTTATATTATAGTAAAAATATTATACCCTTACAATAAAATACCATGCTACTGAGATATATCAATAAATAATATTATTAATGATATATCACACAATTTTTAATTTTATTTATTAGGTTTAAGTACTTAATAATACCTTATTTACTTAAACAATTATAATGTATTAATAATTAAATTAAAATTATTTTATAATAATACGATTTTACACTATAAATGATGATGTTCGACGTTATTATTTGTCAAATAATCCACTAAAGTTAATATTTTATTAGAAAAATTAAAAACTTATTTATAAAGAATTCATTCTCTTCATTTAACAGATTATATAATATTATGAATCATTATCAATATTTAAAAAAAAACTTACTATTGCAGAAATGTATACATGGTGCGTGGGATTATAAAAACAATAATTATTTATAATAATGCTTTATTTTTTATAGTAATGAGTTGAAACAATTTATTTTTATATATATAAAAAAAAACATATTAACGTGAATTTTAGTTTGAATTATTTAATTTTCATTATATTTAGAACTAAATTTATATTTATAATAGTTAACACTCATTGTGTATTTTCTAATATATCAATAATTATTTGTTTATATTATTTATTCAAATAATTATGAATTAGAAACATCAAAATTGAACATACTGAATGAGAAAATAGCATAATTAGATAAGGCTGTTGTAATTAGTATACTGTATGAGAAAGTCAAAACTCGGTAGGTAAGCAATATACATAAATTATAATGTAATAAAACTTGAGTATAATATGCAAAATATTATAAATATATATATGTATGACTTCATAAAGTCGTATTTAAGTTGTATTTGTTTCATATATTGACTATATATGTATTGTATAATAATATAGTGTTTCCGTGAAAATCGTCTCTTTTTACCTCATTTATAATATTCATATTAATCCATAGTATTTATTCGATATATTTTACTGTTCGTTAAAAGTTTATTTTTATTTGATCTTGTAATTTGATTACAACCAATTATTATAAAAATAGAAGTTATAAGAAATTCTATTTTATCGAGAAAAAAACTGATACATTTATTTTTTCATTTTATTTTTTATGTTTTTCTTTTTAATAAAAACTTCCTAAAATCCTCTTCTTTATTGGGATTTTAATGTTAAAATTCTATTTTCTATATTACCGACTACATATTTAAGCATATAGTCAATTCAATATCTAATACTGTAAAAGTTTGCCAATATTTTATACCTGTTAAATTATGTCAATATAGAACATTTTTATAGATTTTCAAGTTTATATTATTATTATTTATATGAATTGGAAAACTTGATATACAACACAAAAGTAGTATACAACATTATGTAAATGGTCAGGATTCTCAATTGACAAACTTTAAAGCAACTAGTAGTAATAAATATTTTTGTTAATAAAAAAACTTATACGTTAATATAAATCAGTTTTTATATATAATGCCTATTAATCATGAATAAGTTTTACATCTTTAAAAATATCTTTCATCGTACAAGATATGAATTAAATACGACATATAATATTATTTTAAATAAGAAAGGGTATTTTTAAGTTAACAAAAACCACCTGTTACAATGATGAGCAAAATTGTGCAGTTCCCATCTTGTGGCCAAATAAATGGGACCTTCTGATATTCATACTTGAAAAATCTAACTAAGTCTATTACGCCTATACTACTCTCACTGTACTTGTTTTTCCGTACATTTTTCTACTTTTAATTTTTTTTTTTTTTTTGATAAATTCTCAACTTGTTTTTCTTTTGATGTTTCGTTAAATAAAACATTGAATAAGTGAATTAATTTATTAAGTGTTAAAATATTCCCGATTATAAGGCCTCGTAATTAATAATACTGGGTAATAGCCATTGAATATGGGAAATGGAATTGTAACAAGAATGACAAAAATATTTCAGTAGGTAATAATGTATCAAGAATATCTTTAATTATTCGAAATATGTTACGCAGAAACGATTTAAAGTCGTGACATAAACAAACCGTACTCACAGTATACATAATAATATTGTAATATATAAGCCATTGTGGTATATGGTTTTTGTAAGTAAGTATTATCTCATTTTGACGTATCATCATTGTGGATACGTTGTCATTATTTTTTCAGAATATATTCGTATTTGATGACTATGAACAGTGAAGTTTTTATAAAACTCGATTGTTTACATAATTTTGCATCGTCGAGTTTTTCTATTGAAAATATATATTGAAGTATATTATCGTCACATAAATTTATCTCAAGAAGTTATCAAAAAAAAAATAGATATATTTATTAATTAAAATATTGATAATGTTGCTTAACTGGATGTTATTATGACTAAAATTACCTACAACAAATTGTATTTTAAAATAATTATAGGTACTAAAAATATATACACGTAAATTATACTGAAGTAAGAAAATACAAATTTAATTTATCTTAAAGTCATTTTAAACGAAACTAAATAAACCAAATGTTCTCAAACACAACTAAAGTTAAACAGAAATACAGAACACATATTAATACGGGAAATGAATAATATTTTTTTAATTCATTATTATTTGTGTTTAATGGCTATGAGGTAATTGTACTATCAAACAATAAATTAATGGTTTCACAGTTCTTCTATTAAAATAAATATTGTTATATTTTACTTATTAATTATATAATATTGAATACCTACCTATTAAAAAAGTATAAGTTTCGATTTAAACAAACAATCATTTACAATAAACAAATTATTTAATGGAAGGAATAATAATAAAATTATTCGTGTGATTTCGTTTAACTAAAATATATTGGGTAAGAATATGTACCTATATTAATTATCACATCTGAAAATACAATATTAGATTTGTGATACTTATTATTTACCTAATGTAAATAATGTTTATAGAATAAATATAATTGGAAAAGAAAACAGCCAAACAATTATAAAAATGATCAAACTTATTGATCAGATATTCATATTGATGTTTTTTACTTTTAACTTTAGTCAGTAAAAAATATTGTTAGTGACCCCCCCCCCTCGAAATTGAGAAACAAGTATAATGGAATATATTATATTATAACAAAAACGTAAAAATCATCAATTATATCAATTATCACCAATTATTGTTACATAATAATAGTATGCCTAACAATGGTTATCAATTGAGATATTTGTAACTGTTCTTAAATAGTCATAATCAGTTCTCTAGAATAAATAGTGAAATGTCTGAAGTCTGAACATTGTCTACAACCACACCCAAATAATATTCAATATAAAATTTAGAGCTAGTAAGTAAACAATTATTAGGTATTATTAAAATAACTTTTCGCATTTTTTACGAACATAATATTAATGATATGAGTTATCATGAATGAAAAACTGTAATTCGTTATTAAATTTGTTTAGTTTTTTTTTTTTAATATAACCACCAACTCTATGATTATCTGGAAATAAACATTAAACTAATAAAATTACAGACAGCTGTCATGTCTAATCAGCTGTCATGGTTAACTTTACAATAGTAGAGTAGTATAAAGTGTATGTTAATTCTTTTATATGAGAAACAGCACCAAACTAACCTAAACCAATATTTGGTAGATAATAAAATATTAATATATTATAACGACCTTGTAGTAGAATGTCTATACACCAAACAATGCAAGATGCGATATTTGGTTGAAAATACAAATTATCAAAACTAGTTAGGTTTATATCAAAAGAACAAAAAATCTCAATAGGTTTCCTGTAATTGTTTCTCTACAAATTCACCTCTATAAAGTTTAAATATGCTTAAATATAACAAAAAAAAAAAAAATATATTATTCAATCTATGATTTTTTAAGATTATCAACCACTAACTAAAATAAATAAACTAATAATATTTAATAATAAAATTATTAATAATAAAATTATATAAGCAGCAGAAAATATTTAAGCAGTTTTCCAAATTACCCATCGATTTGAACTTATTCCAAACTTAAATCGGAAATATGATCGATAGTTAAATAGTTAATTATTTATTAATATTATTTTATTTTATTTTTACTAAATTAAACACTTTTGAATTTTTCAAATGTGTAAATAATAAAGTCAGATATAGGAAGATTAAAAGTATGTTTCTACAAATCTAGGAATATTTGATAAAAATGGTCATTAAGAATACATTTTATTGTATTTTATGGGTTACTTTTTATATACTCGATAACTTAGATTAACCGATAAAACATTTAAATCACCCAATAAAATATTGATCAATTATTACTAAAATATAAAACAAAGTATTTTTGTAGGTAAAAAATTTAAGTACTTGTGGAGTATCTATATTAATAAGATAAGAGGTATAAATAATTTTTTCTATCGTAGTATCGAACTTATTATGATCGATATATATACATATATAACTAATAAATCCTAAACGGTCCTTTTTCCTTGATTAATCTTGTAAATGTAATATGAGGAATTATATAAAACATTCTTTAAGGTTTTAAATATATGTACATATACATATTATATTTTACCTTCAATTATATCATACAAAAAACAGTTAAATATTATTATTTTTTTCTATTTTATTGGCTCATATTTATGTTTAATGAAGTACATATTATTAAAATATACTTGTTGTTGTATGTTGATGCGATTTTAAACACAAATAAAATAAAATGTAAACATAATTTATAGTTAAACTCAATAATATAATATAAAACAATGATCGAATAATAAAATTATGTACTCATTTTATTGTTTGGTATTAGAAATTTTAGTATCACGTATTTTCTTTATCCATTGAATATTATTACCTACTGCGTAATTTTTTAGGATTTTTTATCTATAAAACGTTATATTAGACGCTTATAATATTTTAATATCCATATAAAATTGTATAGACGATAATAATTGCGTTGGCCATTATTATTCGTCAGCAGAACACATGTGCTCGTAAGTGTCGTTATTTCAGTTTATAACATGAATATAATATATATATAAATATATATATATACACGTAAGTATAACCGAAAAATGGTTATAGATAAACGATATTTTAAGCGATATACGAATACGACGTGACGTGACGACGGGTACCCCGAAAACGATGATGTGTTGTTTTGTGTCCAAACGCCAATGGGTCTCCCGACGGATATCAATATTGTATTATACTTGGGCGAACAATGGAAATTGAGATAAATAACCCGGAAGGCGGCGATAAAGAATCGCAGGACTGACAGTTCGGAGTGTACAGTTTGTCGGAATTTATATCCTCGTATAAGCATTAAGGGCTCGGGGCACGAGTCACGCGTGGACTAGCTAGCGTTAAGAAAACCCATTCTAAAACTAGACCTTGTTCCGCCTGCCGACGTCTCAGTGCAAACCCATACGTGAGCATAATACGCATACATAATAATATTGAGTATACACTTGTCGTCATTGTAGTGTCGGAACGAATAATAATAATAAAAAAATTGTACATAAATGTACATATATTATAATGTATGTGTGAAAAATTACACAATATAAAATATTATATGGTACGTGCTCGCCAGGAAATTAATACACGCTCGATGGGCGTACGAGTGGCGGTGGGTTGGAGAGATTGAGAAGGGGAGAAAATCGTGAAAACATATATATATATATATATTCTATGCGTAATTCTTTGCACATAAATTACCGTTTGTCAGACCAAGGAAAGAAAATAATAATAAAAGCGAGAGAAAAGCCGTACAAAATAATATCGCACTGCATGAGCACCGAATATCGTTCTGTAAGTAATCTGCTCGTGCACTTCAAGTAGACGCGCGTATTATATGAGTACGAGGAGAAAACCCATAGAAATGCAAATCGTACGTCGAAATTAATTTCCCCGAAGTATTTATTTGTATTTTTCTGTTGCTCACCTACGTTATAGGTGTTGCGAAAACAAATACAATCGATACGGCTTCGTACACGCAGAAGAATTTGCTCAAATAACATATAAGGCAGCCTTTACGTTTCGTGTATATTCAAAATGATACAAAAAAAAAAAATAAATAATTTTATTTTTAAAACGATCAAATGCAATATAGTAGTGATATTATCGAGTATTATCGATCTAGTATATTAATTTATTTTTCTTTACAACAATAGCCTCTATTACAGATGACCTTTTCTTAAAATTTAAAATCGTTATTAAGAAGCACCTGCGTGTACATTTTTACATTATCAATGGTTGGTGTTTATTGAACTAAAAAAACATATTATACAGACCATGAGTTTTTCAAATTGAGATCATCTATTATCAGATGTGTTTTTGATAGTATTCAACAACGCACAATACACACTCATTTTATCAAGTGGCGTAGGTATTGCAGCCACATAAGTATCTCTAACATATATATCATGAACTCACGATTGAATGTAGTTGTAATTAATTTTTTTTTCCTTTTTATACCACAGAAATTGAAATTAAATGGTATCTAATTGTATACCTATTTTCAAAAAGTTGTACGGGACTACGGGTTCACAATATTCTAAAAAGTCACTATATTTAAAATTTAAACGTATTGATTTGTGTCTAGTTCGCCAACATCCAAACCAACTTTTAATATCATTCAAAAATAACTCAATTTTTTGATAGTGGTACGTGCTTTTTAGCAAAACAACAAAAATCTCATCTCTTACGTGCATATATCTATTACAAATTTGAGTATATTTGCTAAGCAAATCATTTATAAACCTTGTTGAGAACAATGATTTTTTTTTTTTAAAGGATTAAAAAACTGTTAAACATATTTTTCAAAACATTAAAAATATAGGGAATATACAATATACATGGTATACACTTTTTTTTTTGAATCTCCTTACAATTCAAGTTAGCCGAAAAACGACATGACATCACAGTGTTTTAATTTTACTCATTCAAAACTAAAATAAAACCTACTTGAAAACCGGTAAATAATAAGTTTAATTAAATAGTATTCAAATTCTACAACAAATCAACTAACTCATACCACCTTATTTTTTAATCGACTTAATTATATCAGAATTTAAAAACATAGGAACAACTTCGCTCACTTCTTTTCACAACAGTTCTCTAGTGAGTCTTTCAAAATAAATATTGAAAATACTAAATAACTCATTAACATGAAACGCACGTATTATTTTTCTTAAGAACTGCAAAGGTATTCCAAATTACTCTAACGAGTTAAACCTAAGAAATATATAAAACAAAAAAGCTAACATTCAAAAAAAATATTTAACCAAAGTTTTCAAACCCTAACATTAACAAACCACAATTGTAATATAAGTGGCGCCTGGTAAATAGTAACAACCACCGTAAACAATGCCAATCACCAGCCACATGAAAGGACAACAGAGTTTATTGATACAGCACTAGACAAAGAATACGTAACAGAAAATTACAGTAATCCTTTTACTAGAAAGGATCGGTAAGGATTATCATATATACTGTACTTATATGAAATGAAATTATCACCTGTACTTACTTAGACAAAGTATCCACTCAAAATCTAAGCTAAAACTTCATTCAATATTCAACGTGTACAAAAAAGGTTTCTAAAAATGTAATTCACATTTTATGTCTATTCCTCCTTAAAAAGCGCATTTATTAAATTATTAGGTAAATTGATTTAATTAATTTATAGTGCAACTATAACGGGAGCATTTATAAATATAAATTTATTTTTCAAATACAATAAACAATAATTATTAAAATAAAATTTAAACAAAATAATATAGTGTTAAAATTTGATAAAAATAAAAGTTATTAATTATTACAGTTATAGTCAATTTTGTCCGTTTTTTGTGTTACACTTTTTTTTTCAAAGAGTAAATACACAATTAAAATTATAATAATTTTATCACAACCATTTTTGGTTATTGATCCAACAAACTATATTCGTGTTTATAACTTTGAAATACTTAATAATTTATTTATATTCAAATTTCAATCAAAATTAAATAGAATTTGAAAGTATTTTAATATTTCAGTCAGTTTTCAGATTTCAGGAGAACGCATCATTCTTCCGAAAGATCACTTCAAATTATAAATAATTATTTCTTATTTAATATAATTAATGACATTTACCTTTCAAAAAGGCACCACTGCAAAATATAATATATAAGTAATAACAAACAGTCTATAGTCAATCTGTAAGCATAATAAAATTAGTATTTTAATAATAAATACAAACTTTAAAGCATTTAATACATTTCCATACCTACTGAAACATTTGAATATTGAAACATATAATAATTTTGCATCTTTTATGATAGTAACATTTATGGAAAAGTTAGAATTGTAAAAAAAATATGAAAAATCCTTATAAACTATTGTATTACTGAGGCTTTGGCGCTAAATAAATCTCTCGTACTCTTGAAATAAAAACTTGACCATGAAAATGAACCTATATTACCAAATTGTTTCGGCTGTCATTAAGCATATCATATTTCAGAACATACCAATAGTCATATAGTTGGGTGGTTCTGGGTGAGGCATTTTTAAGAAGTGAAATAATTATCAGACTTTTTAAAGACTACACTTCTAAGAACGCATAAAACTATATTAGTTAATTGAAAGGATATTACTTTAAAAAAAATGTATTACATTGTGTTATTTATTTAATAACAAAGCACTATTTTTAGATTTACTAAAATATCTCAACACGTAATAATAGACGATATACATAACTAATATTAAAGTTTTCACTAGTTGTTTTAGATTTTAACAAAGTGATGAGGGAATTGATTTTAAAACGATGTTTCTGTTTTTTTCTGTCTATCATCACCTTTTGGCGTTGTAAAAATGTTTTGCTTGACAAAAATGTATTTATTTTTATTTTTATTGTTATATGGTATATAAGAAACGATATTATTATTTAAGTTATAAAAATAGATTGAATATAGTAAAAATATATATATTATTATAATAAATAAATATATTATTTTCGAGAAAAATATATCAATTCATCGTAATACTAAAATTAAAATAAAATATGACTTTAATAGTTTATCAAAAAAATATATCACAAAATATACTTGGTGATATAGTTTGATAGACCATCTCCGCTTTTACTCATTTTTCTTAAATAATTGTATGCCTTTGAAATTGAATTTAACACATATTATTGTCTCACTCAACACTTGATATACATCAGTTACTCGTCAACTCGCCTGCCTTTTTTATATTTTATTTGTTGGTATTAAGTATACTGTATAATATTCATTGAACGAAAAATCATTAGTAAATTCAATAATACTTATTTTTAAACAAATAATGTTTAAAAATAATAATTATTTTTTTAATCTGAGAAATATATTATTGAGTTAAGAAAGTTTATAGGTAAAATCAATATATACTACCAGTAGAAATAATTATACACATAAAGATAAAGTTAAGAAAGAAGAACATTTACATTGAATTAATTAACAGTTTATCAAATTTATAGAAAAGCATTTTAAACCATCATTGGTTTTTGTTAATTATACAATTATATTTTAAAAAATTAACGAAATATTAGTTAAGCTTAACAAAAAAAAGTGGTTAAGTGGGTACCGCTCTGCTGTACATTAGGTGCCGTGTGGATCACTATAATATATTATAGGAGGAATAAATTTTAATCCAAAGATAATTATCATTGTATACGAAAAACGATTCTGAACTAAGATGAGCCCTTTGTCGGGTGTTTACCAGTTGCCCCCCACCGCTGTTATCGAGATTTTAAAAATATACCAGTTGCCCCCAATTGAATGTACCAATTGCCCTCACTGTCTCACATATTAATATTTACACACTTACAATATATAGCTCGTAAAATAGGGGCGATAAATATACAATATTTTTATTTTGCATGTATTGAACTTAGTGCATATTTTTGCATGTTTAGTATGATCGAATTTATTGTATTTAAGTCGATAATAATCAAACTGATCCAAGTTTTATAGTTTTTTAGTCAAACATGAATTTTATTTTTATAACAAAATATAGTATATATAGTATTTGTATAATACAATCCTAAGGAACAATAATATACTATGTATGTTCGCCGATCTTTTATATTTGAAAATTTTAAAAAATATATAGTCGTAGCATATAAAATACATATTTCTACTATTGATTGAGACTTATACATTTTATTACTAAAATAATAACTAATGCACGAAAAAAAAATCAACACATTTTCTTGAAATAAATATATTTTTTATAACTATATTTTTGTGTATATCATTTAAAAACTAAAATACATATTTTTGCATATTTTGGTAAATAAAATGCATATTAATCAATATTTTATTGTATATAACTATATAAGTCCTAGCACTTAAATATTTAATAAATAATAACAGCTTACTTGGTGTAAAGCAAGGATTTTACAAAATACGTATAAAAATAAAAATAATAAAATATAAATGTATTTCATCGAGTTCGACTTTTCCACCTTCACTGTGGGCTATGAATTCATTTGATTTTGGAAAGGACTACAAATGCATGTGAATCATTTCATTCGTCATTTTCAAGAAACTTTTACCTATTTTACGAGCTATATATTGTATTCAATATTCATGTATGTATTAATATCTGAGGGCAACTGATACATTTGATTGAGGGCAACTGGTACATTTTCCTCTAGGTAATTTGAAGGGAATTGGTATAAAAAGGTACTTTTGGGAGCAACTGGTACATGCCCGATTTGTCAGCATAGAATATAATTTCGAATGATTGATAAAAAAGGTGGTTTATGTTTTAATGGCCTGAATATACTAGAATTTAAGTTCTTTTATAATTATTATAAGCTAAACTTATGGAAAATATCGTATTAAATTTTCAACTCTTAGCTACTTATACAAACAATTTTTATAAATTATACCTACAAAATAATTTTCAAATATTCATGGTTTTGACGAATTTTTGTCAATATTTGAACTTCAAATGCTAATAAAAAAAACTGTGCGTATGTATTCTTATAATTTTTGAATCACTTTTTGAAAATTTAACTGTATATAGATAACACTGACATAAACATTTGGTGAAAATTTCAAGTAGTTACAGTGATTAGTTTTTTAATTACAATTATATAAAAAAATCGACTTTGTCGAAAACTGGTTTTGCGTATAAATTCCCGTTTTTCCGTCATTTTTTTTTTTTTTTGTTTTTCTCAATTTTTTGAAAACTGTTGGAAAATGTTTACTTTTGACCTCTATAATGCACTAAGGATATTCACTTTTATATCGGAAATCTACCCCCAAAGTTTGAAATTGGAGCATTATTTCAACTAGTTATGCTGTACAGACACACAAAAAAAAAACACACACACAACATGGTAAAATCAATACATTCATCGCTCCGCTCAGAATCTAAAATTATTAAACCAAAAAATTTGTAAATTCTTATTTTAACAAATATCTCAACTTAGTATAAATAATCATTTTGTTGACCGAATATTAGTAATGATATTGTTAATCTGATCTATATTTTCGTTAAAATTCTCGGTATTTTTCGTTCAGTAATGATTGTATTTATTTTTATGTTTTAATTTTCATCGTTATTACAATATCAAAAAATAATTATAACTTATAAAAAATATAAAATGTGCATTAATTATTTTCCTCTGTTACGTTAAAATTACAAATTGTAATACTTAGGTCAAACTAATAATTTAAATCTCGACCGTAATTCAATCTTCTGTATATTTGTGTGTATTAATAAAAGTTTATTTTAACTATGGTTTTAAGATATTTTCATTCCTCTTACTTTTAATTTAAAACAAAAAAACAAACAACAAGTACTCATAATTTATTACAGCACGCGAATGTGCATTTATTAAATTAGTTTTTTTTTTTTTTTAGTTTAGTGTCTTGGAAAAATGTTACCAATGTATCTTTATGATGTGTCTTGGAATAAAACTGCCCTATTTTAAATAAATGTTATTTAAATATTGGTAAGAACTGAAGAATGTTTGAAGGATTGATAAATATAGTATAGATAGTGTAAAATATTCTAATGCATGCGCATTTCAATTCGCGGACATTTCAATTAGTGCCAGAATGGAGAAATAGCGACAAAGGATTATTGAAAACGAAAATATATCTTTCACGTTTATTAAATGTTATCGGTGGATGAATAGACTTCTATGGTTGAGTTAAATCTGTGCGATTGATGTATTATTTACTGGATTCATAAAGATGTTGAGTTTATTTTAAAGAGTCTTATAATAGTGAAGATAAATGAAAAATTTTACCTTCTTATTTCTGTGAAAATTAAATCGCTAAAAAATACATTTGACTATCGTAATTTATTTTTAATCGGGAATCATGCCACCACAGCATTAAACTACATTATTATTATTATTATTATTATTATAGCGTATACCTACATTTAGTTTTAACGTCATATTGTACTCCTTTGACAATGCATCTAATCTGACAAATATTTGGATAACTGGATTGACAACACGACTGTAAGTTAGCAAACAACTCTATATGATAGCTGAGTTATAATATAGTATGTACGTATAAAAATCAAAAATTTAATTATATATTAGAAAATACTAATTAAAATTGTGTGATGATTTCAAATTAAATATTAAATTTATACGAAGTAATTTAATTAATGAATTGCCATACAGTATTATTACATTCTAAATAGTCCAAAATTTAACGTTAAAATAACTATCTGATAATATTATCGACTTTGTACAGACCATTTATTCAGTGCGAAAGATTTAAACTATTAATTTGAAATGCCAAAACATAAAATTATTTCTCATAAGCAATCAATCAATTTAAGTCGCCTTTCAACGTCACAGTATTTTATGTTTTCGTGGCTACATTTCCTATAATATTTTAATACTTTAATACAAACATAATATAGTATACTGTATGCCGTATATATTTATGGTTATCTGATTTTCACCTTATAGGCTGGTTTAGGTAACGGTATAAATTGATAAAAACAATGTGAAAAACCTGATAAAAATTTTACAATCCTAATTCCTAGGTAATTTAAATATTAGTGCACCGTATTCTATTATTTTGTGTTAATATTTATTACTATCTATTTAACTATCCAAGTGAATCACTTATGTAATCATCGAGATTCATCAGTTAACACAGCAGGCATATTAACTGATAGGTGAGGTTATTCCGTTGATGACCAGTAGTCTAGGCGTTCTATCTGGTAAATTATACAATGCGGAGAGCTGGGAAATGAGATTTTCAAATAAAAATAACTGTTCGTCTAAATAACGTAGGTACCTTAATTGAAACTATATACATTCTTATAATGTATATAATATTGTCGATCATTGGTTATGTTCTCAATATATATCGGACGCAAGATTACATGTTACATTCGTAATAATTATATTTTGTTTTAAATAAATTATCCTCTTCCAGTATCCGAAGAAATTTAAAAGGTACTAAAATGTATCTTTAAGTATTTATAAGCCACAATTAGTTAAATTCTTGGTAATATGTAGATTTTTGTTTTCATTTCATTCTTTCATTAGTAGAAAATTTACATGTGCTTTATGTTATTTTATTCATTTATCTTAAATATTAATAAGCTCGTTATACATTTGTATACAGTATAATGTAATTTAAGGAAATATAAAATACACACAAATTATTCATAAGTTTTATGAAGCATTTTAAAAATGTAAGTCTTATTTAAATTATTTGAAAATTAAGCGGTTTTCTATTATAAAGAAAATGAGTTTTAATTTTTTTCTTTTTTTACATATACCTTTCTAGTGTTCACTTTATAAACTTTAGACATTATAATATTTTATGAATTTGGTTAAATGTTTTAACAAATCTAGAATAAATGATATTATTAAAAAAACATCTTGCCTCTAGTTATTTCAAGAATAAATTTATGAAATATGTACCATAAATACAGACAATTTTTAATTTTTTAAAATTAAATTATGTCTTACAATTTAACGAATAAAGTTTATTCAATTGTTTTATACTAATGTAAAACTTGTTATACAACTAGACGTAATTCACGGACCTAAACACTAATTATGTTTCCACTGAATTTACTTAAAACAAATATTTTCCCAGTAGGTATCATTATGTTTAAATTTGATTTGTACTTGTATTTTTATGTTTCAGTACTTCCTGAATCTTAGATTCAATAATAAACGAAATCAAATTTAAATAATTATGTTACATCTGTTTAATCTGTGTCTGTAAAATTACCAATGTTTGATATACGACTTAAAGTATGTATATTTATATTTTCGAAAATCGAAAATATACAATTTTAATTTATCTTAAAATTAAAAATATGAATTATAAATTATTTTAAATTATTATTCATCCGATTTCTTCAAATTTATAGATGATAATGTATAAATACTACAAAATATTAAACATTTTTTGAGGATCTATCAATGAATAAAGTGTTAAGAAAAAAAACCACTAAGCATATACGTAAAATAATATTAATGTTTTTAAGTATTTATTATTATTTTTTTATCTAACTGAACATTCATTTTTTTTAGTTCAAAGATTTCATAATTATAAATAAAACACTGCTATGATTATATAATTTTTAAATAATACATTTAATATCGAAGACTGAAGCATAATAATTATTTATTTATATTCGTGGAACTCTGGTGATTTTTCATGCTCTAATTTCTAGTCACTTTTTACAAAACTATCTTTTGACTATGCCAATATCCTGGTATTTTGGTAATTAAATTTACCATCGATACTGAGGATATAGTTATTGTGGTTTCGATGATAAATAATTTACTTTATGTCATTATATTTTCTACGAAATGTTAACTACATTAAAAAATATGTAATAATAATAATATCATACAGTAGAAACAAACTTAAAGATATGCTGTTTGTTATAGTTTAAAGTTTAAATATTGAACCTTTTTGTATAGTAGTATTAATAATACAGAACAGTGACAAGTAGGTATATAATTATATTAATGCAGATGTAAACTTAGCAAAAAACAAATTCTACAAAAATAATTGTAAGGGCTTAATTGGAATGAATGCCTGCAAATGTCATTATATCTTGTTCATTGTTCAATACAATTCTAGGTAGTATATAATTTATATTATACGATATAAATCGATGTATATATATATATATGTATGTTTTTTTTTTTATTGCAGTTGTGAATATATTATGAATTATAAGTTATATATAATAACAAACACACATAGTAAATCTTCAATAATGGTCGAATAACTAATGTTTAAAACGGACTTTATAAAAATAAAACACACATGCACACACGTCGTTATAAATAGAACTGTAATACTTTCATGACCCCGATCAGAATCTATAATTATAATTTGTAGGCAGGTAACTATAAATTAATTATTATTACTTACTAGGTATATAATCGTAATAATTGCATACAAAAATCGCTGTTATGCAGCACCACACGTGTGTGACATAAAGAAGTGAAATGTCTAAAACATTTGAATTATCTATGAAAACTATTAGTTGCAACTTCATAATAAAATAATAAACTTCAAATAATAAAATATAATAATAGTGATCAATCATATACGTATTTATCTATACATTTAAAACAATAGTATAATTGCAGTTTAGCTCCTAAGTAGTTTTTAAATTATTTCTTATTGAAACATGTGTATTTCAATGAGTTAAGAATGATGGTGCAAATAAAAAATGTCATATTTATAATTTAATTTAAAAAAAAATCCTAGATGGAATAATTAGTTATTATGTGTAAAAAAAAAATATTTAAAAAAGTCAAAGATTTAAAAAAATACTTTTTAAATAACATTTGTTTCATACGAAAAATAATTAATTTCTTGATCGATTAGAATTTTTTATTCTTGAACTCTTAGTACACGCAACTTTTTGAAATGTAATATTCGTAAAAAGAATCGGGATATTGACGTCTCGCTTTACTATAAAGCGGGATTCGGGACACTTAAAGAACTAATGCTAGAATCAGACATTTTACACTTTTCACAATACAATTAAATGAAGTTTTAATATCAAAAGAAATATTAGCTATAGATACGCTATGGATATACACTAACGACACGCACAAAAGGACAGTATAGTGACTATAATAGTAACGGCTAACGAATAGCTTCTGTATTAACATATAACGAAAAGATTATAAATACTAGATAATTAGGTACTTATATATTGAACGTAATAATTGATAAGAGGTATAGGTACCTATTCCCTATAATTTATACGATAAGATTATTGAAGAGATAGACGAACCTAGGTATTTCCTATAATCCATACTCTTTAAAAAAGTAGTAATAAAATATAAAAACAAATCAATATTGTTTTAATTTTGAATCGACGAGTCCCGAAGAATATCAGAAAAGAAGTCAGAGAAAGTCAAGAAAGTCAGAAGAATTCAAGAGAGATGCGGGACAAGTATATTAAAAATCGAGAATATTCCACTGCTTATCCCAATCCTAGTTTCTAGTACATTAAAATTAATTACCATTTTTTAATACAAAACGTAATCTTAATATTGAAAAATTAATATAATATTCAGATTTTTAATTTTTAATTAAGATATTATATGGGTAGTATATTATCTGAAAATTAATAATTTAATCATAACCTATGAACAATGAAAATGTATATGCTTGAGTAACCAAAGGTATTCAAACAGATTATTTAAAAAATAATAAAACATAGAAGTTTAAACAAATAATTATGTGCATTGTGCAACAAAATATAGTTTATACAATTTTTATACAAAAAAAAAAATAATGTGTATGTACCTACCTATTTTTAAAATAAAAAATATTATTCGGTGGTGTTTATATATATTATATATATATTATGTAATTTCTTATTTGTGTTATTTTAATATTGTAAGATGTATTTATAACGGTAGGTAACAACTTTTTATAAATGTCTTGACTACTAGTACTAAGATAAATAATATGTTTTCTGAAAAATGTCCTCAAACGGTTCAACGATTTGCGTTTATTGTTTAACGATCCAATTATTTCTGATGAGTTTTATCACCAATGTTTCTAAAGTAATATTTTAAGAAACATGATGTTTTATTCCGATGTAATATAGTATACAAAATAGAATTTCAACGGAATCATTTTATTATGTAATAGAATTCCGAACTTTGAACAGCCGAATTTGTTATTCAAACAACACATTTTCCAGTGGGTTATTTCAATAGAACTTCATCCTATATTTATTGTCACCAAACAGTATGTCTGTATATATTTTATCAATCGTAAGATGAAAATCTAAGAAAAAAATATATTTTCTATTTCTCAAATACGAAAAAAATATTCAGTTTAAATTATAAAAACACGTTATTGGTGCTATCACCATATAAAATTAAGTACATTGCAGTTGATATTTTCACAAACTACCAATACTGATTACTGTTTTATTGCGTTATATAGACAATTAAAAATTTAAAATACATAGTGTATATCTATGTATGCAGTTAAACAGCAAATCAAATTATGAATCCAAACCAACGATTGGAATACCTTAAACACAATCTAAAACACAAAACAAATAGTGATAATAATTTGTAAAATTCCATATAGTTTTCCGTTTCTATTATAACAGCAATATAGTTGTGCATCAATCACAATGACACTAACAATATATTCCCAAATTATAAAATGATTAATGCCATACATACATATCCCATACTTAATAGATAATATGAATCCCGCGCAAACGCATACGTCTATTAAAAACAGTATTTCCACAGGATTTAATAACAACTACTTGTGTGGTAATAATTTAATTTCCGTGAATTTCGTTCATTTTGAAATTCTTGTACAGTGACCAACATGAACGTCAAAATAAAAACATTGTGTCAACATTGGGTTGATTAAAACATTAAATATTTAACAGGAATCTTTAGTGAATCGGTTTAAATTCGCGTGAATATAATATGGTACAGTATACGTGCACAGGTACCTATTTCTCGGGGTTTGCGATAAATAAATTGATTTTTGGAATCGTTGACCTACGCGATAAACATATTATATGTTTGTTGTGTATATCCAACTAAGTTGCAATTGCATTGATAGATAAAAGTAATATATTTTATAGTTCTTGTATTTTCTAAAAAATGTTAAAGTTAAATAGTACCTATTAATATTTTGAACCACAGAATTACCAATTCACAAATTCTTACAAAATGGTAATTTTTACGGTGGTTGTAAACCTTGTCGACAGATTGTTTGCTATAGTCTTATCAAAAATTTCAAAATGCTTACCTAAATAAATACTTAATTAAATCAATAATTTTAATTTGTATAACCTATCAAAGCGTATTATACCTTTGAAATTAGTAAATATATAAAATGAATATTTTCTTAGTCGTTCAACTTTATCAATAGAATATACAAAAAACTTGTGCTTTTTAATAGACTTAAATATTTTGGTAAAACATATTTTTAAGCACCTAATTTTTAGCATTGAAATAATAAAAGTTTTGTATCGATAAATATCTCACAAGTTAAACCGTGATAAGTTTAAACTTTAAACGTATTTCGTAATAACAAACTAGTTTAGTCATATGAATACATATACCTAGTCGATAGTTTTACAAAAATATGCGCTTCAAAGTATGATATCAAAAACATAGGTAGCTGGATTAAAAGTTATAGAAAAAAAAACATTTACCTTTTTATAGTGTAAAAATTAGTTATTTGTATAAGGCAGTAAAAAATTAAAAAATCGTCTGGGACAATAATTAGTGTCTCGTTAAAAAAATTACAGTGCAAACTATTTTATAAATATATCAAATTTATACACAATTTATGCAATTATATGATTAAAATATCTATAGAAATAATCAAATATTAAGGATTTCAAAAATAATTCAAATAACATTAAATACACAATACTGAACTAATTTATCTAAATCAAAACTATAAAGTTAATATTTTAATACCATGGTTATCTAATAGTGAACAATTTAACTAGCAGTTAAATATTAAACGACTAGTCGTTACGAAATTTGTTCATCCATTTAAGTTCTTAACTAATTAATTTTTAATTAAATCAAAAAAAAATAAAAATGTACCTATTTTCTTAAGAGCTAACGTTTTCTTTGCTCATATATCTTATCTTAATTTTGGTTGTTTTTCAATTCGCTCACAAAGAAACCGATTATAAATTACAGTGTCAGTAATTATCTATTCTGTAATGATATATACATATATAATGTATAAGTATCATATTTAAATTTAATTATATATAATGTTTATTGAATGACATTTAAATTTAAAGATTGTTATTTATACATTAAATCAATTAATATAATAACTTTAATTAATAACCTTTAGAATTAAGACAATAAATATCATATTAGATACAATTATACATACACACTTACATATTTATATAATAATTTTAATTAATAAACTTTAAAATTAAAACAATAAATTTTACATTAGATACAATTATACATAATACATTATAATGCAACATTAACATTAAATGAAGATCAAAAACAATTTATACTAAAATGTGTTCAAGAACATCGGAAAATTTATCCAGATTATAAAAAAGTACTTTAGTATGTACTTGCAACAATATTAACTTTCTTTATTATATAGGATTTTTTTTTATGATCAAAATGTTCCATTTTTTAATTAAATTTATAAATCATAAACATAATTATAAATTATTAGTCTATAACATTGTTTATTATTACTAATCATAACTATGTTAACTACTCGTATTTCCAAAATAATAGTGTATTTTTACAATCAAGTACATATATATCACGAACCATTGGAGATATTATAAAATGTAATATTTTATAAGTCATAAAAAATTTAATTTAATTCAAAATATATAATATTAAAAATGTCGATATTTCTAAAGATTAACAAAATATTTATGGAAATATGGAAAATTTTGGTAATTATTGAAAAATGTAAGGAGTTCAAACTTAAACTACAAGTCTGCACGAATTAACCTTCATCGATTGGTTTCAAATATTTTGCACTTAATTTTTATACATATACGCACACATTTAGGGTGTGAGACCAAACATTTTTTAAAATCAAAAATTCAAAAATGAAGGAACACCCTAATACATACACACATACACACACACAAATGAAATTCTACAAAACTAAAAAAATATACGATACGATACATCAATATGACAATAGTAATAATAACATCAATTAATAAACGTATAATACTTATTTGTATTTATTAATATTTAATAATATCTTACCTACTAATGTATAAATATGTAGTCATTCAATTACAATGCACTCTTGTTTTTATCATAATATATTATTTGTTTAAATAGTTTCTTTATTACAGAATAAACGCCTCTTCCAATGTCTACGAGATAAATGATAAGTTCGATAGCCCGTCTCGACCCATTGTGGTAAGTACTCACAAGACGTTTAATTATTTTTAAGATTATCAGGGGGTGCTATAAGACGTATAAGACATACATATTTAGTCACTTTTAGCAACTCTATGTTATTTGCGCCAATAATCTGTACAAACGTCCTGTGAAATCGAACATATTATACTATATTTGGAATGAGATCGTATCCCGGCGACGACCAGTTTTCGTCCGCGACGGTCGGACGCTCAGTCAAATCCGATCGGGTATGCTAGCGCTGTGAACGAGGCCACACCCATGCGCAGAAGTCGGTCGACGAGGTACGATCTCATTCCGAATAGAGAATAGTTCGTAGACCTATACTATAATATGTATGTTCTATCGCTCTAAATAAAACAAATTACACACATCTTACACAACGCGTATTATTGTAGAGTTGTCAGGAGGTCGTAAAAGGCGTGTTATAAAATATTTCTAAATACTTAAGGGAATATTTACGAAATTACACTCATCACGTTCTATGCGGCTGCGATTATATTCGAATCGTGCAGATATAATATTATGTGTTGGTGTGGTGGGAGGAAGTGGGGCGATGGTCGAACGCACGGGCGTGCGTTTCATCTCCAACACTCGTTGGTGGTGGACGACGACACGACCGCGGTAGCCGGAAGCTCGATCACGGACGCCGAACTTCCCGGTTGCTGGGTCGAGTTGTAGTGGCCGTTACTGGGCGTCCGGGCGTAGCCCTTTCTGGAGTTGCCCAGTTCTTTGTACATGATCCGCCGGCGCTTCGATATGAACGACAGCTGGGCAAGACACTTGCGGAAGTTCTTGGACAGCACGCCGTACAGGATGGGGTTGACGACGGTGTTGAGCAGCGCGAACAGCAGGCCCATGATGAAGTGGTGAGACCGCAGGAAGTAACCCGTGTCCTCCGTGTCCCGGCTGCCGTCCACGTAGATCATGCACATCACGACGGTGATCGGCAGCCACATCACCAGCACCACGATCACGTTGATCAGCAGCACGCGCACCACTCGCACGTGCTTCCTGTACCGGATCTCTTCGTGCCGCATAAAAACCTGTGGCGTGGAACCGTCGGTGGGCGGCGACAGACTGTTCAGCGACGCAGTGTGGACGGCGACGGACGGCTGTGAAACCGAGTTCTCGATTCTCCGGCGGGTCTTGTTCAACTTGTGAAATATCCTCTGGTAATGGTAGACGAATAGCGACAGCGGTAGGACGCAGGACAAGGATACTACGGGCACGGTGAACGCGACGGACATTTTGAAAGTGTCGTTCTTGGGGAACACCAGCGTGCACAGTTTCACCGCTGTGCGGCCCATCACGACCTGCTCGTGGAACCAGAACGGTACTGGCATGAACACCGCCAGCGCGATCAGCCACGTGAGCACGGTGAGCACGGTGGCACGGCGGGGCGTCAGCTGCGATCGGTACGGCGGCACGACGATGCACCGATACCGGTCCATGCTGATCAGCATCAGCGTCCACAGTAGCACGAAACCGCAAACAAGCTGGGAATAAGGCAACAATCGGCACGCAAAATCGCCGAACGGCCAGTCGGGCCGGACACGGACGTAGGCCAGCGCTGGCGCGGTGACGGCGAACAGCAGGTCGGCTACGGTGAGATTGAGCAAGAAACAGTTGGTGACGGTGCGCATCTCCCGGTACCTGAGCACGGCCCAGGCAATGTACACGTTGGCCACGAAGGACGCGGCGAATATCACCATTAGCACCGTCACCTCGACAACCGACTCGGCCCGCTCGTCACCGAACTCTGAGTAGAACGTAAAAAAGTACCTGGAACCCCATCCGCCCGCCGTGTCGTTGCCCATCAGGTACGATGTGTTGAATAGACTCATTTTGAGCTACCTTATAGTCTCCGTGCACGTAGCCGTTAAGGGTGTTGTCGTCGTCGTCGTTATATTTTGTACACAGGTTCCGCTGCTGCTTTTGGCGATAACGAAGGAAGTAACCGCAGTCATACGTAGAATTTTGCGTGCCAACCTAATCAAAACGAGCACAGGGGAAGAAAAAAAAAATTAGTAACGGCGGAGGGAAAATCGTTGACATTTCGTCGTTGGTCGAGCGTTCGGTCGTGTATAATAAATTATATTGAAAATATCATTCAACAATCTGATTTATGAACTATTATTGTTTATTCCATATACGTCAAATTTCACGATCACGGACCGGTCACGCGCATAAAGACATGCACAACGGACAGGCGTGTGGACGTAACTCACGTCAGCCTCACGTTGTGCTAAACTAACCCACGTTGGGTGCCACTTGTAATTAATGAAAAAACACTATGATAATATTAGAGACGATTATAAATCTTTAAATTAGTTACTTACTATAATATTATAATTTAGTAACATTACCTCTCCGAGCCTTATAGGCGACTTGTTTGTTGAAACCGTGGTTATCGTCTGATATGTGAAATAAGGTAACCCATTTATATTTAAGAGTAAAAAAAACCTTTTCCTTTGAATCACTACTTGTTTATTACATTTAATTTTTTGACATGCATGTCTCAATGCCCAGACGATCTGCGTAGTCTTTTAAACTCGCTTTTAGCCGTCTGTTCAAGAAGACAATAATAACGCGAATGCCCCGTGATTGAAAATTGGGCTCCTTATATCTAATTTTATATGTATGTGTGTGTGTGTAATGATAATTGTAATAATTGTATCTATTGTAACATTTATTATCTCAATTCTAAAGATAATTAATTAAAGTTATTATATGAATGTGTGTGTGTGTGTGTGTGCATGTATAATTGTATCTAATGTACATTTTATTGTCTTAATTCTAAAGATTATTAATTACAGTTATGATATTAATTGATGTAATGTATATTTAATATTATAATAAATGTTGTCTGAATAATATGTATAATATGATCTTTAAATTGAAATGTCATTCGATTAACATTATATACAATTAAATATGATAATGTAATAAAATATACACAATGTATAATATAATAATAAATAATAATAATTATATTATATTATATTATAATATATATAATATACACATATACCATTAAATTTCTATCTATTCTAATAAATTACCATTTAGGAATTAATCAAAATATTTTATTGGCTCATAATTGTTATGTATAAATAATTATTCTGTAGAATAAGTTTTAATGAATTGTTATACAAATTTTAAAACATCAAATTATTTATTCATAAAAGTATCATATAAAAATTAACACACCTTTTTTTGAAACACACACTTCTAATGTATTTCATAGTTTCATACCAAATAAGTTATTTTTTCAACTATAAACTATATGAACTAACTTTGTCTAACTGATATTGCATGTATTAGATGAGTATATTATAACACCAGTGTTTTAGGTTAAATTTCAGTTTTAAAAATAACGGTTTGATAAATTTTATAATATCCAAATAATTTAATGTTAGGTACAAAATTGTATACAAAATAAACATTAAGATAACTTTTCTTTATTTATATCATTCAATTAAAAATACTTATTTTATTTTATAACAACTAAAATACTTATATAAACATTTTAAATAAATTCATAACATTATTTAATTTAATTAGACAAGTATTCTTAATATACATTTATAAAGATAATTGTTTCTACATGCTCACATCTCTTGTTATTTTATTTTATTATGCAAGAAGTTTAATATTGTGAAAAGTGAAAATATACTCGTTCATCCCCTGAGGCAACTGAAGTGACGTCGGGGTAAAAAACTTAAATACATCACTTCTATAAAATGAAATAGCGTAAAAAGTTCGTGTTGTGGGTATTGCGAGTGTGATGTAAATTCCTGAGTAACCCACAATCTTACATTTTAATAGTTAGGTATTATAAATACAATCGTAAGACTAACTTATAATATTATAGACATACAATTTTTTTAAAAATCAATTTTGCTTATCTAAAACTTGTATAATATTTAAATATATGGAAACATTATAAATAAATATGTTTTATGTGAGAAAAGATTTGTAGCTCACGACTGATTTACTACGCATTAAATTTTATACTTGAACGAACAATTACATTGTACTCGACATACCTAATATGTATGCACTACCGCAAAATCAAAATCATTTTTTTTTTTTTTTTTTTAATGGAATACACGTGTGTAAGTAAAACTGTTATATTCAACTGATTTATTTCTGTTTGTTTTATATTTCACGGAACAAATAGTTCACTTTTAAATATACTGAACGTTATAAATGAACCATTATTAACGATAATGTTTATGTTCGTTTGATAGAAGAAATAATTATATGAAACTACTTAAAAAAACTTTAAAATAATCTTTGAAAAAAGTTTTTTTTTTAATAGATTAAGTGAAAGGTATTGAATAAATTAAATTGCTAAGCAAAAATTATGTTCAAAATAATTTATTTACTTTAAATACATTTTTTATCACGCCTAAACCGAAAAATTAATTTACCGTGCCGTTTATGTTTAAAGGGTTGAAGAATTATTTTTTTCAATCCACAATAAATGCTTTTTTACTTAAAATTGAATTCGGATACAGAACGTATCTTTAAATTATGTATATAATACCTGTATCAAATATTAGCTGTTTTATGGGTTACTCATGTTTTGTTGCTTGAAACCGTTTGGCAAAAAACAATTTAGTTATGGGTTAGGCCTAGTCATATAGTTAGAGGCTGTGTTGGTGTTGGTGGTGGTAAAGGCAAAATAAAAAAAAATATATAATGTATGCCTCGGGCTGGAAGACATTTATTGTTTTGGGTGAAGTGTAGTTCTTTACTAAAATAGCTCACTTTTTGTCCTTTATACACAAATAGTTACCATAATTAATTATTAAAATATACGTTATGATGCATGTTATTCATAAAAAGTATTATAACTAGTTAAATAAATAAAATTTATGTAAATAATATACATCTTTTCGCTAAAACAAAAATTACAAAAGATTTTAGTAAAATTGTGTAAAATATTATAATTTCAGAGAATTTTCTTAGAAACGACTTTTATAACCTGCTTTAAAATGCAAGGTATTTTTGGAAATGCTAATGTAAATCGCTGCCATGTTTTTATAAATAGCTTCTTCAGACCGTTTAATTTATGCTACTTGAGTAATAAAATTTTTTAAATGTATATGTCACTGCAAATATGGAAAATACTTACTTATTAATTTAATCTAAATAATGATAAAAATATTATAAAATGTACTTTACAAATAATAAACCAATTACCAATTTCTTGTTATAAATATTATTATTATTATTATTTTTATTATAAAGTACATACAAAAATTGTAATATAAAATTGTAACTATATTATTCGTATTAAATGTACCTACCATTTATTATTTCAAATATTACAAAAAATAAATGTATTGAATATGTCAGTTATCTAAGTAAGCATAACAATAAATTGGATTTTTGTATTTTTTGCAACACTTCAATTAGGTAAATCCATACAAGCTGTTCGGGCCAGACAGCATACTCCGTGGTGATTATTATTATTATTATTATCTTATCTTCGTCACCACCCCGCGTCGGCCCGAGCCGACATATTTTTTATTATTATTATTATTAAGAAAAAAAATGTTCTTTTTTGAGCCGCCGTACGTATTATTCGCGTGCCGTCTGTCGCCGTTGTCGCAGCGTTGGTGCGTGTTGCTTTTTTG